>JAHKKF010527685.1:0-18127 GCA_019740295.1 Labeo calbasu | reverse complement strand
AATGAGGTTATTGATTTTTGATTTAGGACAACTTTGATGAAAGGTTTTGATCCACTTCAAATGTTGACTACTGTATGTATATATATATATATATATAATATAATATAATATAATATAATAAATTTTTTTTTTAAATTATTAAATATATTTTTACAGTGTAATATCATTATTATAATTGATTTCCTATTTTGTTTAATATGTATAATTAGAAGAAAAGTCATGATGTCTGTATGTGTAAAGCAGAATTAAGCCGGTGTTTGTCTGTTCTCTTGCTCGTCCAGCCGTCCGCCGGCTTGGCTCAGTTGAGTCCGTCGTTGGCGTCGTTAAGCCTGCAGTCTCAGACCCCAGAGGCGCTGCGGGTCGTCAACCTGCTGCAGGAGCGCAACCTCCTTCCTGCGGGAGCCGTGACGCCGCCCACGCCGTGTCTGCCGCAGGACCTGCAGAAGCTCAACTGCAGCCCAGAGTCAGTGTCCTCCTCTCTCTCTCTCTCGTGCTCTCGCTCTAGGTCTTGTGCGGTTCGCTGATGGTTTGGTCTCGTCCGCAGGGTTTTCCGCTGTACTCTGACCAGCATCCCGCAGACGCAGTCTCTGCTGAACAAAGCGAAGCTTCCTCTCGGCCTCCTGCTGCACCCCTTTAAAGACCTCTCCGTGAGTCACGCGATCCGGCAGACACCCGATCTCGCCCGGCATTGCTCAACACTGAAAGCGTTAGATCACCCAGCAATGAAAATTCATCATCATTTACTTCCCTCGTGCCGTTCTAAACCTGCATGACTGATTTTCTGCTGTGGAAGGAGAAATTCAACATGCTGAATTCACATTCAGTAACAATGATCAGGAACTGAAACTTTCCAGTTTTAAATGGCACACAAGAACAGCGTAAAACATCCTAAATGTCAAACAGCCAGACAGTAAAAAAGAAAATAAAACATTTTTGTTGAATTGTGTTGTTTAGAAGTGGTTCAGCCTTTTAAAAATGGTAGTTTGAAACATTAATCTTCAGCATTAATTGTGCTGTGTAAATGCGTCTAATGCAGGTTCAGATGCAGCTGCTGTGCTTCACTTATGCAGTGCACAGATGGACTTTGTTGATATTTGGCTAATTACTATAGAGTTTTTATTTTTGGGTGACCCGTTTCTTTCAGTAATCCTGTCGCAGTCAGGACGCCAGCGCTCATCTCAACACTAACTCCGAACCGAAATCATCTTATAATTTATTAATCGACTCGCCTCCTTCCTCCTCAGCAACTGCCTGTGGTGACGTCCAGTAATATCGTTCGCTGTCGCTCCTGTCGGACGTACATCAACCCGTTCGTGACCTTCGTGGACGCTAGAAGATGGAAGTGCAATCTGTGTCACCGAGTCAACGATGGTGAGCGCAGGTTTCTGTGTAGTTTAACTCCTGTGCGCTGCGTTGTTTTGTCTGAATGATGTAAATGAGTGTTTTTGAATCCTGTAATCTCAGTTCCAGAGGAGTTCATGTATAATCCGGTCAGCAGATCGTATGGAGCGCCTCACAAAAGACCCGAGGTCCAGAACGCCACCATCGAGTTCATCGCCCCGTCAGAATACATGGTACGAGTTATTATGGTTTTTATTTATATTTTACTTTTTTTTATTTTTTTTTTTTTAGTTTGTTTTCATTTTAATTGTGAAATTGGAGTCATTTTTTTGGTATGTTTTTGTCTTTTTTCATTAGCTTTTAATGCTTTGATAAGTTGTATTAATATTTTGAGTAGGTTTTATTTTTGTAATTGTTTTCATTTTAAAATTCTTTTGAAATTTTAAAATTATTGTCATTTTTAGATTTTTTTTGTTTGTTTGTTTGTTTCAGATGAATGTGTAAGTTTTTAATAATTTATTTTCGTTTTAGTTCATTTTAGTTTAATATTTACATTTTTAAGTATATTTGTTTGTAAAATGTATTATTTCAGTTACCTTTTAAGTAACTTTTTTTATTATTATTATTTGTTGATGTTAGCTGTAATAACCCTGGTTCCATGTAGACGCTGTCAGACACTTCTATCATAGCATAATGTACAGGTCTGTTAAATTACAAGATTTCCACATATGGGGTGATAAGCCATGCAGCATGCATTTATAAATGTGAAAGTACTACAGTGAAATGTCTGAAATGATGTGGGATGTCAAGAAGCCATTTTCTCTGAAGCTCATTTAATGTCAGTAAACTCGAGCGCGGTGTTTTGTCCGCAGCTGAGGCCGCCGCAGCCCGCCGTGTACCTCTACATCCTGGACGTGTCTCATAACGCGGTGGAGACGGGATATCTGGATGTCGTGTGTCAGTGTCTTCTGGACAACCTCGACTCGTAAGTGAGCGTCACTGATGAAGCTGCCGTCCGCTGCGTTTCAGTTCGTTCATCGGCGTGTTTCGTGTTTCTTTGCTCTGAAGGCTTCCCGGAGACGCTCGGACGAAAATCGGCTTCATCACGTTCGACAGCACCATCCATTTCTACAACCTCCAAGAAGGCCTGTCACAGCCTCAGATGCTCATCGTGTCAGACGTCGACGGTAAAGCGCGTTCTCCCACCAGTACGTAACACACGTGCAGCGAAATATCAGAAGTGAGCTGACTTTCAGCTTTTCTCCCCTCAGATGTGTTTTTACCGACGCCGGACAGTCTTTTGGTCAATCTGAACGAATGCAAAGAGGTGAGTGAGCGTGCAGCGCGACGCCGGTGTGCGGTTTGTCAGCCGCGACTCTAAACGCTCTGATCTCGCCGGTCTTGTCGTTGCAGCTGGTGCAGGATCTGCTTTCGAGTTTGCCGCAGATGTTCAGTAAGACGATGGAGACTCAGTCTGCTCTGGGTCCGGCGCTGCAGGCCGCCTTCAAGCTGCTGTCGCCCACCGGAGGACGCATGTCTGTCTTCCAGACGCAGCTGCCCACCGTGGGCATCGGCGCGCTCAAACCCAGAGAAGAGCCCAGCCAGAAAGCGGCCGCCAAGGTTTACCACCAGATCACTAGAATGATGATTTGATTGATCAGTGGTGTAAATGGACTGTTTTGAGTCTTGGGTTTAACAATTACTAACCCTGGAGACATTTGCACTGGCGACAATGACACGTTTTGCTACATTAGAACAGATTGTTTCTATTAGGGCTGTCAAGTGATTAAAACTTCTAATTACATGATGTGCCAATTAATTAATTGAATTGAAAATGAATTTTGGCAGAGAAATTACCCCCTAAAACATCATTTAAAAGCATTGAATAGATGTTACAAAAAGTATCTTTAGAAAGCAAGAAAAAGTGCTCACAATGAAGCCAAATATTCCAGTCTCTCTTGCAGAAATCAAACTGGTTTCATGTTTTGTGGTGGTTTTCCTCTGTAGGACGTCCAGCATCTCAGTCCTGCCACGGATTTCTATAAGAAACTGGCTCTGGACTGCTCCGGTCAGCACGTGGCGGTGGATCTGTTCCTGTTGAGCGCACAGTACTCCGATCTGTCATCTCTGGGTCAGTCACTCACTACTACACCTTTACTAAGTTGACTCGTCAAGTGCTGTATAGTGAGGCTGCTTCAGATGCTCATTTTTCTCTGATGAAATTCTGACACCTGTAATGTACATCAGTGAGATCTTTATAACCGTTGAGCAGATACTGACATAAAATTATATAAATATGAGTGGTCACTCTATATCTCCAGTAATCTGTCTTCGTAAGATGAGATTGAAATGATCCAAACATGTAATGCGGTGCAGTCCAATGATGACTGAGAGACGAACAAATAAACGTTCCTCAAAAGATGTGAGATGTTTTAGAGGTTTGTGAAGATCATTCCTCCACTGAGGAACAGTGAAAGTAAAGCCTCTGTAAAGTGTTCATCTGGAAACAGGACTACAGTTATTCTGATGTTTACTTCGGGAGAAAAATCAACCGAGAATCGATAGCAAAATAACACGGAAAGCACCAGCTGAATCTTTTCCTGGATAAAGAAACTAAACGATCAGTCAGACATGGAGTAGATCAGGGGTGTCCAGCCCTGTTCCTGGAGATCCACCTTCCTGCAGAGTTTAGTTCCAACCCTGATCAAACCTGTCTGTAATTATCAAGTGCTCCTTCAGATCCTAATTAGCTGGTTCAGGTGTGTTTGATCAGGGCTGGAGCTGAACTCTGCAGGAAGGTCGATCTCCAGGAACAGGGTTGAGCACACCTGGAGTAGACTGAGTGTGAAACACATTTAACAGGTTTAGAAATTCCCATATTAAATATGATACAAGCAGCTTTGTAGGATTAAATCGTGTCGGCTGTGTGTCGTTTATTATTGATGTGATTCATGCAAATTCACACAAGTGCGTGAGACCAACCGTCTTATTAACAACGTGAGTTACCAGCAGACAGGTGCGCATTCACAACCCAGCCTGTCCAAGTGACACATGAGGACGGTTTGCAGAGAAGTTCATCTTTCTTCTGTAGATGCGTGAAATATGTTGAAAATGGTCAGAACCGAGGCGGTCCAGTCAGCAAAAATTCACATGAATGCGTTTACGTTAGTGTAGTTTGTGTCTGTGAAACTCTAACGAACGAATCTTCGTCTCTTCCCGAAAGGCTGCATATCCAGATACTCGGCGGGAAGCGTCTATTTCTACCCCTCGTACCACAAGCAGCACAACCCGTCTCAGACGGAGCGTCTCCAGAAAGATCTCAAGAGGTATCTGACGCGTAAGATCGGCTTCGAGGCCGTCATGAGGATTCGCTGCACTAAAGGTCAGTTGAGTGTCGTGCGGAGTCAGACCGAGAGTCCAGATCCGCTGCAGCGCTGATGATGATGTGGTGGTTGTTTTTTTGTTGTCATCTTTTCAGGCCTGTCCATACACACCTTCCACGGCAACTTCTTCGTGCGCTCCACCGATCTGCTGTCTCTGGCCAACGTGAATCCCGACGCCGGCTTCGCCGTGCAGATGTCCATCGACGAGAATCTGCTGGACCTGCAGGTGGTTTCCTTCCAGGCCGCGCTGCTCTACACGTCCAGCAAAGGTGCGGAGGCGTTCGTCGGGTCGCGTGTTGTGCCGTCGTGTGACGCTGACTGTGATCTTGTGTGCTGTTGCAGGAGAGCGGAGGATCCGCGTGCACACGCTGTGTCTGCCGGTGGTCAATTCTCTGTCCGACATCTTCGCCGGAGCTGACGTTCAGGCCATCACCGCTCTTCTGGCCAGCATGGGTACGGCCTTCTCACACCTCCTCACACACACCCTACCGGATAATCTAGCAAAAAATGTGAAGAAAAATGAGTAGCATATGAAATAGACAGTAACGTAATGAAAGTATCAAGCGTGGTGTTTGATGTTGTGTGGGTGTTGATGTGTTTTTGTGCCTGCTCCGGTTCAGCCGTGGATCGCTCCGTGACGGCCAGCCTGAGTGACGCTCGTGACGCTCTGATCAACGCGGCCATCGACTCGCTGGCGTCCTACCGCACGTCGGTGCTGAGCATCCAACAGCCCGGCCTGCTGACCCCTGCCTGCCTGCGTCTGTTCCCGCTCTACGTCCTGGCCTTGCTCAAACACGTACGTCAGCCGACCCGCGCGTCGTCACGCGTCAGCGTCACGCTCTCGTAATGACACGTGCGCTTCCTGTGCTTTCAGAAAGCCTTCCGGACGAGCGCCAGCACCCGGCTGGACGATCGCGTGTTTGCCATGTGTCAGCTGAAGTACCAGCCGCTGGCGTACCTCATGATGATGGTCCATCCGGGCCTGTATCGCGTCGACGACCTGACAGATGAGGTCAGTCCGTCATCAGATCTCATCATTACAGTGCATGTCTGAAATTGACCCCGCTGTGGGAAACAGCCACATCTGTGATTTCAAAAAAGTATTTATACCCCCTTCATTTTTTTAGTGTTTTGTGTTGCTACCTTATGTTAAACTGCTTTAAATGACTCTTTTTCCACATCATTCTACACTCCAGACACCATAATGACAAAGCACAAAACAGGTCTATAACAACTTTGCAAATTTATTAGAAATAAAAAAACTGAAATGGTTCCATTGCATAAGTATTCACACCCTTTTTAGCTCAGGAGCATTCATGCTGCTTTGTAGATGTTCCTACACTTTGAGTGGAGTTAACCTGTGGCGAATTCATTTGAGCGTGATTTGGAAAGAAAAGGTCTAACAGCTGAAAACGTGTATCAGAGCAAAACCCAAGCCCTGAGGTCAACAAAACTGCCTGTAGAGCTCAGAAACAGACTTGCATTAAGGCACAGATATGGGGATGAGTTCAGAAAAAATCTGCTGCATTGAAGGTTCACGGAAGCACCGTAGTCTCCGTTCTCCATAATGGAGGAAGTTTGGAACACCTAGGATTCAGTACTCGCCTCCTGAGCCATTGATGGAGAAGAGCTTTGGTTATACTGATGACCAAGGGGCTGATGGTCACTCTAGCCGAGCTCCATGATCATATATGCGGATGGGAGAAACTTACAGAAGGACAAACATCACTCCAACACTCCACTGATCTGAACTTTATGGCGCTGTGGCCAAACTCAATCCTCTTCTCAGTGAAGACGCATGAAAACACGCTTGGAATTAGTAAAAAAAGGCACCTAAAGGACCCCCGGATTGTGAGAAACAAGATTCTGTGGTCTGATGTTCCAAGCATCATGTTTGAAGGAAACCAGCTCTGCTCAACACCCGCAGAGCACCGTCCCAACAGCGAAGTGTGCTGGTATCAGCCTCGTGCTGTGGGCCTGTTTTTCAGCAGCAGGGACTGAGGGACTCGTCAGAGTAGAAGGAAAGCTCGGTGCACCAAAATATAGAGAGAACCTAAATGAAAACCCAGAGCATTCAGAACCTCAGACTGGGCAGAGGTTTTACCTAAGCACACAGCAAGAGCGTCTTATAGTCAACTCTGTGAATGTCCTTGAGTGGCCCAGACAAGAGGTGAAGCGGTGAGGAGAAGAATGGCAGATAATTGCCAAATGCAGATGTGCAAAGCTTGTCGCGTCATACCCGAAAAGACTTGGTGCTGTAAAGGTGCTTCAGTTGAGGACTGTGTTAAGGGTATGAATACTTACGCAATGTACTTATTTCAGTGCAGTTAAAGCAGTTTAACATAAGGCTGCAAATGTGAAAAAAAAAAATAATAATGAAGGGTATGAATACTTTCTCGAAGCGCTGTACGTGATGCTGAATAAGACCGTCCAGAATCACATACATGTTTTTCATATCAAATGAAGATGATGAATCCAGTGTCTTTAAAACATTCAATTGTGCTGGTTTAAGTTCTCTTAGGACAGTATATTATTCAGCAAACACTTTCAAAGTATGAGAGTTGACCCCGAGTCCTGAGTTTGTATCTAAGGCAAACGGTAAGAGAATGGTTCACCCGAAAATGAAAATGTGCTGTAAATGGCCATCTAAGATATAGAGGAGTATATATGTTTGTTCATCAGATTTGTAGAAATGTGTCATTCCGTCACTGTCTCATCAAAGGATCCTCTGCAGTGAATGGGTACTGATCTGAGGTCTGTCTCTTGTTGTCTATCAGGGGGCTCTGAACATCAACGATCGCACGATTCCTCAGCCCAGAGCGCTTCAGCTGTCCGTGGAGAAGTTGAGCAGAGAAGCGGCGTTTCTCATGGACTGCGGCACAGTGAGTTCACACACACGAGTGTTTCACACACTTGATTTGTCGTTTGTTTTGATCAGTAATGAAAGTAAAGCAGAATCTTGCTGGTTATCACAGCCACATGAGTACAGAACAACACAGCAGACGCTGCTTTGAGCTGAAATGTCTTCTTCTAAAATGTCTAACCCTTCTGTGAATAAAACAAGAAGCAGCTTTGAGCCTAAACAAAGGAACGACTTCAGATGAGATGAACATTTAAAGAATAATGCGCAGCACTCGTTACTCAACTATTCACCAACGTAAATAATTACATGAACATGAAATATTAATTATTGTCTGACCATTTCTGCTCAGGTCATGTATCTCTGGATCGGAAGAAACTGCAGCCCCGTTTTCCTCACGCAGGTGCTGGGAGTGGAGAGTTACGCTGCTGTTCCTCTCAACATGGTAAACTCGCTCACACGTACTGCGTTAATCACCTACGACACCGTGCTTTACAAAACGATGCAGCTTTTCTACTAATACCTTTCTCTTTTTTTGTGTTTTGTTAAATTGTATTTGCTGTTCATCGCTGCTGGAATGACTAGTTTCTAGTTTTATTAGTGGTATTTAGTGTAAATAAACGCTGTTTAATGTTGTTTCCATAATATTGCAAAATATCATTTATCAGAGATGTTGTTTTTCCCTTAATAGCTTCAGTTTAACATGTCAGAGTAGTTCTGAGTTCATCTGACAGATTTTTCAGATCAGAACGTGTGACTGGTGAATCGGCGTGTGACTGGTTAAGGTGATTAAAGTGAACGGAAGTGAATCCGTCAGATGTTGGTGTGTAATCTGTTGTTTCTGCTCTCAGATTCAGCTTCCAGAGCTGGACACGGCCGAATCGGCGCGACTGCGAGCGTTCGTCGACTGGCTGAGAGAACGCCGGCCGTTTCACACCATCCTGCACGTCATCAGGTCAGAATCACGCTCGCAAAAAAACAGACAAAATTGTGTCTAAAATTCTGCTCAATGTTAACTTTGTTTTGCTCACACACTAATATTCAGAAAAATGACCAGCGCTCTTGATGGTGTGTTTTTTTACTTAACTATATCATATCTTATAGATATAAAAAACCCATACAGGGATATTTCTTTTTCATTACTTGATTTTTTTTTTTTCTTTAAAACAACAATTACAATATATTAACATGATATGATGATAAATATTGCACACCCTTATACCTCATGATTTGCTTGTTTTTTTTTTTTAATGTAAGATGTTCTGAAACCAGTTTTAATTGCTTTTTGTGTAAGAGCTCTTAGTATTTGAAAAGAACATTATTTGCGGTGTGCGTCACGTCTGGATCAATGTGTGACAGATTTGTGTGTTACTGATGATCCCGGGCTGTTTTGAGGTGTTTGCTCTGTCTGAATGACTGAAGGGACGGCGTATGAAGGTGTCTGACGCTCCTGTCTTGATTTCAGAGACGAGTCTCCGCTCAAGCCTGAGTTCATGCAGAACATGATCGAGGATCTGAGTGAATCGGCTCTGTCCTACTACGAGTTCCTGCTGCACCTGCAACAGCAGATCTCCAAGTGAGCCACGCCGGCGGGCTGGAGCGGTCAATAAAGTGGCGTCTGTGTCGCACTACAGCCGTGTGTGAGGAGTGATGCTCGCGTCTGACACGCGGGTGACGTCGCGTTCGCCCGTCGCTCTGTACGCGCGCGTTTCTCGGCGCAGACCCTTTCTAATTTATTGCCTTTTACTAAAAAAAAACACAAGTGTAGGAAAATGGTTTCTTATGAATTTCTTACGACCTTTATAATTAGTGCGATTCAGAACGAGCGCTTTCTAATTAGTGCCGTTATTGTCACAGGTTCAACTGTCGGATCTTCAGGTTTGTCTGTGTTCTTCAGTCCTTGTTGTAATTTATGAGGAAGGCGACGCGGTCGAACTCGATATCTGCCTTAAGCGGGACTCGTGCTAATGTTCTCTGAGAGGAAACGCTCCGTAAGACGTGACGTTTTACGCGGCAAATTCAGACCCTGTGATCTTCACACATTATAGAAACGTGTATATTGATAAACCTATATTCTATTCAAAAGATTAATTTTAGTAAGAACATTATTCAGATGATGCAAGATGATAAAATAAACTGCTTGGGACTTTATTATTATTATTATTATTTTTATTTTTTTTTTTTTCCATGAAGAGATTTTTAAGAACTGGCTAAATCTATGACAGCTCTAGGTGAAGTGATCAGCGACAGACATTAGAGAAGCTGACTGTGTGCTTAAAGCTTGATCTATAATCCAAATAGGGAATAAATACAGAGATTTCTCTGCCGCTCGTAGAGTTTTATGTTAAATGGCTGGTTGTGAATGGAGATGAAGGTGAGAGAGAACGATAATCTGAGCGGTCTTCAGTCTCGATCCTGTTCGCAGACGTTTGTTCAATAATCAAATCCATCGTGCAGAGGAATATTTTTTATATTCAAGAAATCCTCTCGTTTTCTCTGCGGTTGTTCAGCTCATTTTAGCACACGACGACAACTGTGTTTTTGAGAAATGATTTGTAAATTCTCTGCAATTTTGTACATGTGAACTTTCTGAATGAATGAAGTCATTAAAGAGGAAGTCTCGTCTGAGCTCTCCTGAACATCTCCAGCGTTTTCAGTGTTTTGTCACAGTTACTTTGGTGTTTACGCTCTCATGTTCTCATTCGGTGCACAGCGTCTGCTGGACGACACCTGACCGCACCAACACCACACTACTCTCCTCTCCTCTGTAACGACAGGAATAAGTGTTAGGTGTTTGCCTGTTAGTCGGTGTGTTTCAGGATTTATTCCAGCAGCTCTCTGTAGCCGTCTGTTCAGACTGATGGGCCAAATGGGTTTGGAATGCAACTTCCAAAAAACAAAAATCCAAATATTTTTGTAAAAATCCAACTATTTCACAAAATATGAATTTGTCAACACCTTTTTCCCATGAAATACAGTGTTCTCAAAAAGACCAGATTAGTGATTTACAGCCCTTAAAATGCAGGGCAATCTCCAGCAGTCGAGTTTAGGCGTAATTTTGCGTGGTTCATTATTATAATCTCAGACTATGCCAGAACTGTCACTGTGAATGATGCGCCTGATGGCTCCTCCTCCTTTGAGAGTGTAGCTCCGCCCCTGTCTGGAATCAGCCAATTAAAGAATACAACTAGAATAAAAGTCTAGTTAAAATGTAACCTTGGTACAGGCCTGTGTTTATGCACAACTACAAAACTCACTTCAAGAATTTAAGCAGAAGTCAAGCAACAGATTAAAGAACTTGGACGCCTTTATATCAAAAGATTCGTCAGATTATGATAAAATACAGTGACGTGTCCAGACTTTTCTCTCCAAAAAAAAAAATCTCTCAAAATAAATATATTTATAAAGAAACACACACCCAGTGCTGAGCAGTAACCAATTACATGTGATCTGCATTACATAATCGGTTTGCAATAATTAAGTACTCGTAATTAGATTATATTACATTTTAAAATACCTGTAATCAAAAAAGTTACCGTTTATTAATTGCATATTATTCACATGGTCACATGACATGAAGGAAAACGGGAAAAAATATTATATATTTGTTACTTGATTGTTGTCATTTTCTGATTTCATTTTTATCTTTTCATTAAACTCACAAATCCCCTGCAGCTCCTTCATGAACCGCAGTCTGTGAAACTTTGATATAATGTAGTTTTTTAATGCACATCATGATGAATGAGGGTTATTGATATAGATATAGATATAGAAATAGAATAAATCGTCGTTTTATTTCTATTTTTATATATCGATATGGTACAAGATTGTCCTGTTTAAATCAATGTGATAAGTTGGGTCAAAAGTAATCTAAAAGTAGTCTAAATGAATTAAGTTACTAACAACGATTTTTGTCATGTAATTTAAATCGGCAACAGACTACAATTTGTCAGTAATCGACCCAGCACTGCGTCCACAGACACGCACACACGGGACTTCTGCAAACGTCACGATTAAGAGCTCGGACTTTTATTTTGAAACGGTTTCGTCATCCATAGGGGACTCGTTCTGCTCGTGAGGTTCCGCCCTATCAATAATAACACACATTCATACAGAGAGAGACAGGAGGCACTGACGGATATTGTTCAATAACCGCTGTAACAGCACTCCACTGAGTAATGGAGGTGAGTGAGGAGGCCGAGAGCGCGCCGCAGCAGGAGAAAAGCGCGCGCACCGCGGCGCAGAGACGCGCGGAGATCCGGAGGAGGAAACTCCTGATGAACTCGGAGGATCGAATGAATAAGATCGTGGGCTTCAGTAAGAATGAGGCGGACAGCGGCGCGGACAGATGTGAGTCTCACTGCGATTCCTCATAATGACACGATTCACACCGCTGATCTCAGTCTCTTTATCTTTGACTGATTGCGATTCACAGTTACGACAAACATCAGTTTTCTCATGTGATTCGTAACATGTTCAGAGGCTCCTGAAGCGACAGTGCGTCTGTTCTGATCCACAGTCACATGATCAAACACTGCGTTCATTGCACACTAGAAATACTGTAATGTTCTTATTCTACATTTTTCAGTGTTCTGAACTGTTGAATGCCAGGTAAAATATTTTGAATGGCAGATTTTAGTCTTTCGGAGCCCACATCTAAGGAACTATAAGGCTGTGAGACAAAAGTACAGTTACACAATCACTTTGCTCACAAATAAAAATGAACATTTCTGAAAACATGTTCATGCTCAGGCTAGGATGTAGCTGAGTTTGTTTGTCCATCGTTTTTGTAGAAAATGTCTCACCAACGGATCCTCTGCAGTGAATGGGTGCCGTCAGAACGAGAGTCCAAACATCTGATAGAAACATCACAATAATCCACAAGTAATCCACACCACTCCAATCCGTCAGTTCACATCTTGAGAAGACAAAAGCTGAAACAAATCCGTTATGAAGACGATTTAAACTCAAATCCATAATCCATAATGACGCTTCCTCCAGTGAAAAAGTGGTCTGGTCTGAATCAGGAGAGAAATCTGCACAGATCAAGCACCGGTCCAAAACCGATTGAATGATGGATTTGTTTATTCATTTGTGATTCTGGACCACAAAACCAGTCATAAGGGTCAGTTTTCTTTTTTAAGTTGAGATTTGTACATATGAAAGCTGAATAAATAATGTATGAATGTATGGTTTGTTAGGATAGAACAATATTTGGCTGAGATACAACTTTTTGAAAATCTGGAATCTGAGGGTGCAAAAAAATTTCAATACTGAGAAAATCACCTTTAAAGTTGTTCAGATGAAGTTCTTAGCAATGCATATTACTAATCAAAAATTAAGTCTTGATATATTTACGGCAGGAAATTTACTAAATGTCTTCATGGAACATGATCTTTACTTAATATCCTAATGATTTTTGGCATAAAAGAAAAAATATTTTTGACCCATTCAATGTATTTTTGGCTATTGCTACAAATAAACCCGTGATACCTTTGACTGGTTTTGTGCTCCAGGGTCACATTTGTGGATTATTGTGATGTTTTTATCAGCAGTTTGGACTGTCATTCTGACGGCACCCATTCGCTGCAGAGGATCCAGTGGTGAGACAGTGATGGAATGACACATTTCTACAAATGTGATCTGAAAGAAACAAACGTTGTTCTGGCGGTGAGCAGATTCTCTCAGGATCTCTAAGTCTGTGTTTGTGTTTGACAGCAGCCAGAGTCCTGGAGCCGCGGTTCCACCTGGATCTGGATCGTAACGAGCCCTGGTCCTCCTCGTCCTCCTCTAAGAGACTCTCTCCGCTGGTGTCTGAGTCTGTGGGGAGCGTCTCGGACGCGTCAGAGCGGAGCGGCAGCGGTGAGGCGGCGGGTGAGGACGACGTGTCTCGCGGTGTCCGGCAGAGGCCGCGCGGGGAGCTGGCGTCAGACGAGCGCTCGTCGTCTCCTCGCAGGGGTTTGCAGAAGTACCTGTCCCGCTTCGACGACGCCATGAAGCTGCGAGGACAACTGTCCGCCGAGAAGACGGCTCAGGACGGCGGCGGCGGCGGCGGCGGGGAGGCGGAGGAGCTGGACTCGTTCCGTCTCTTCCGGCTGGTCGGCAGCGTCGCTCTGGCCGTGTTCGTGCGCATCTTTGTGTGCCAGTATCTGGTGAGTGCTGCGCAGACGCAGACGTGTGTGATTCTGCTCATCCAGAGCTCTTCTTAACACCTTTACTTGTGTTTCCGCAGTCCATCTTCGCACCGTTCCTCACTCTGGAGCTGGGATTCATGGGATTGCATAAATATTTCCCAAAGGTTTGTCTCTGTTTTGACACTGATGAAGTAAGTGAAACTGTAATGGTAGTAATTATTGTGTAATACCATATTCATAGTGAACTGACTGTAGGCTGGACATGTGACGTTGACAAACATTCAAACAGGGCTCTACGCTTACTTTTATTTATAGGAGCACTTGTGCACCTGACTTAAAAAATTTAGGAGCACCGTTAACATTTCAGGAGCACCATCTAATCAGTGATCAAAAAATCTGATCAAAAATTAGCCTTCCCATTACGAGGTGATATTTGACTCCTTAAAGTGATTTACAGGGGAATTTTGTTTTTACCATTGTAATGGCATTTTTATAACTTTATTCAAAGTAGTCTGTGTCATCTTTTATGTCAAATTTAAAAATATATATATTTTACAAGCTTTTTAAAATTTCTGATTAAAACAACAGAACAAGTAGAATAAGAATAAGTTACCAATCAAATGAAATCAGCAAATTTAATTTGTACTACAGAGGTGGAACAGAAGAACACAAAAGTGTCTTGTAGGTGTATTTTCATATGTTTAATGAGGCTCAGAGGCGGCATGAGTGCAATCAAATTCATAAACTCGTGTTGAGATTAATGTTTTTAATATAACATTTTGAATATAGAAATATTAAATGATTTAAATAACTGAAAAGAGGCTTTAAAAATGAAACTTAAATTGCCAATAGGTGGCAATAAGTCAGTGATTTAATTACTGAATCATTCATTCATTTGATTCGTTCGAACGGCTGATTCATTCAGGAATAAAGCAAGTGACTGTTTTTATCAGGGGTGCTCAACCCTGTTCCTGGAGGTCGACTTTCCTGCAGAGTTCAGCTCCAACGCTGGTCAAACACACCTGAACCAACTAATTAGGATCTGAAGGAGCACTTGATAATTACAGACAGGTGTGTTTGATCAGGGTTGGAACTGAACTCTGCAGGAAAGTCGACCTCCAGCACCCCTGGTCTTTATAAATGTGAAATGGAATCATTGACTCACTAGATTCGTTTAAAAACACACGTTGATTCATAAAGGAAACAGCGCTGTGTTTGAACGGAGATGTGCAGCGGCTCAGTTGTGACTTTTTTTGACGACGAAATAGAGCAAAATCAGGCAGTAGTGCTATAGTCAGACAATGTGAGTCACTTAATATTAACTTCTTGTTTATTGAACTGTTGTGTTAAATCATTATCTCATTTACAAACTCCCTTTAAAATCATTAAAAGCTGTCACTCATCTTAGTTCATGGCGATCTCACAAAGTTCCATTATAATGAATGAAGCTCTCTACACTGCACAGTGAATCTCTTATTTCCACTCTCTCTACACATTGTTTATGAGAGGATTGGTGAGATGTGTCTGTGATTCATTACTCAACGCTGCAAAAACAGGTAGAAACCTTTGAATGTCCCCTCAGCGCAAACACAGATATACTGATGGGGTCAGTCGCACCGACGCTCCGAAATATTCTTCATAGTCGCACGCAGTAGTTTTCATTCGCAAATGTGGCTGAAATGGTCACAGCACTGTAGAACCCTGATAAAATGTGCTGTCTATATGAGTGTCAGTATGCAGGATATCGTATTCAACAGTATTTTTGTGTGCGTGTGTCGTTGTGTTCTTCAGGTGGAGAAGAAGAGCCAGACGACGATGCTGACGGCGGCGCTCCTGCTGTCTGGAATCCCCGCGGAGGTCATCAGCCGCTCCATGGACACCTACAGGAAGATGAGCGACGTCTTCTCCGACCTCTGCGTCTACTTCTTCACCTTCATCACGTGTCACGAGCTGCTGCTGCTCTTCGGCTCCGACATGTCCTGAGGCGAGCGGCGTCCCCATCTCTCGCTGGACGCCTGACCCACGAGAGACTGACGACGACGCGCTCGTCCTCTTCTTCTGTTACCCGTCGGGCCGTGAGCGCTGTGAGACTGACGTCCGTCGCTTTGCAGCATTTCCTGCATCTCAGCCGACATTTTATTCCTCATTTTAACGTCCTCCTCAGTGTTTTCGATCTTATTTCACGTCATCAGTTAGAGATGGTTGGAGTTTGTGTTGACCGCTGTGAAACTAGTGAAGGTCTGAGCAGAGAGTGTTGATGCTCTTATATCTTGTATATTTCATATTTCACACCAGAATCCAAAGAAAATCAGGTTTTTTTGGGCCATTAAGAAACAGTTCAGCTAAAAATGAAAATTTGCTCACCTTCAGATCATCCAAGATTAGGATGAGTTTGTTTGTTTGTCAGATTTGTAGAAATGTCGTTTGATCACCATCTCACCATTGGATCCTCTGCAGAGAATGGGTGCCGTCAGAATGAGAGTCCAAACATCACCGTAATCCACAAATAATAAACGAATCCATCATTAAATCTGTTTTGGACTGTTTGGCTTTTAGACGGCGCAGATTTCTCTCCTGATTCAGACCAGACCACGTTTTCACTAGAGGAAGCGTCATTATGGATTATGGACTCAATGTCTTTTAGTTAAAAATGTCTTGATGGATTTGTTTCATCTTTTGTCTTCTCAAGATGTGAACTGATGGACTGGAGTGGTGTGGATTATTGTGATGTTTTTATCAGCTGTTTGGACTCTCGTTCTGACGGCACCCATTCACTGCAGAGGATCCATCGGTGAGACAGTGATGCAATGACACGTTTCTACACATCTGATGAACAAACAAACTCATCCTAATCTGGTATGGCCTGAGGATGAGCACCTTTTCATTTTTAGCTGAACTGTTCCTTTCATTTATTTTAGTTCATTCTCATCCATCTTCTCATTTCTGAATGTGACGCAGGTTTCATGAGTTTCTCTTTCGTTGTTTGTCCAACAGTGACTCAGTTGGATCAACAAAACCAGCCTAACCTTACTAGATTTGTTAAAGAAGTCTTGAGTCGATCACTAACGGGACCCCAGGTTCTCCTCACGGACTGTTTTGTGTTTCTAGTTGTTTTCGGTAACTCTTTCCAGGCTGTGTTTCTGATCATCGTGGCGAGTGTTTCCGTGTGTAGAGGCGTTAGTGTCGTAGCGCTGCTCGTGTGTTTTGAGTTTACCCGACGTTATTCATGCTGCTCTGCATGGTTTGTGATCTGTTGATTTCTATTTAATTTAATGTGAATGCCGGTATGTTCAGTTGCTTTGAACGGGACATTAATGGTTTGTAATCGATCCTCCAGTAGTGAGTTGTTTCTGATCATGTTTACATAATGCTGTAAAACTGATATCTAACGTATGTCAGTGTTTCTTGTTGCTCTCAGTAATCTGAGATGAGGTATGAACTCTGACACATGGCTGCCTGTGACTGTAATAATATCTTTGATTATGTGCCGGTCGGAGGGGGAAGCTACTGCTAAAACAATAAACATCAGTGTGTCCTTCTGACTGATCCGTGTGTCTGTGAAAATCAACACAAGCAGAGGAACGTCAGGTCAAATGTTTGCTTGGTGATCTTTATTTATTGCCTTTTTTCTCTCTCACACACATATGTTAGTAATCAGCCTAAATTAGGCATCATTCAAAAGTCTAAACGCTCAGTTTTGAACTTGTATCAGTTTGGAAATCGGATAGAATGGAAGTCCTGCTTTAAATCATTTGATCAGGCTCCTCCCCTAGCGGGTGTGTCAAGTGTCATATAAATTTACCACAGTGTTTTATCATCAAAGCGTTTTTAGTCTTGTCAAAACACATATTAGAAAGCTCAGTGTCTCAAGATTTCATATTTGGGCTATTCTGTGATAAAAGTAATATTGTGACAGAAATTGAAGTTTGTGATAGGAAAATGCATTCATAAAATGAAGTTTGGGTGTCACCCGGTGGCTGTTTTTGATATAGCATCTAAATAAGGAACTTCAATTTTTATAATGTCAACTTCAAATTTGGAGCATAGCTTAGTTTGACATATGGCTTATTAAGTGTTTTTCTTTTCCGCTAGTCAAACTGAATTCTTGATATTAAAAAATGTGGAATCACTCTTGGGAATGCAAATTCATGAAATTAAAAAAGTGAATTTCAACTAGTTAACCACACAATTGTTGATATCAAACTAATAGGCTAAGTTAGTTTGCTAGTAAGAAGTGCATTTTTAATATGTGAAATTTCAGCTACTTAGAAATTCATTTTTGATACATGTAACTCAGGGGTGTCAAACTCAGGTCCTTGAGGGCCCCAGCCCTGCAGAGTTTAGATGCAACCCTAATTAAACACACCTGATCCAACTAATCAAGTCCTTCAGGCTTAATTGAAAACTGC
>JAHKKF010527682.1:0-10137 GCA_019740295.1 Labeo calbasu | reverse complement strand
AAAAAAAAAAAAAAAAAAAGCAAACCGTAGGATTCTCATGAGAATTCAGTGAACAGAAGCCTTTCACATGCCATCACTGAGAAAAGAGTTTCAGATTGAAAGAAAATTCAAGTCACTTGTCTAAAAGCAATAATTCAACCAAAAATGAAAATTGTCATCATTTACTCACCCTCAAGTTGTTTCAAACCTATGTTAGTTTTTTTTTATTTATGATCCTCTAATTAGACATACACAAGCGTACATGCTGATTTCTCCGGCATCCTTTTAAGTAGTCCGCAGGCACTGTAGAGTGTTGATTTGGTGTAATTGAGATGATGAATCAGTGTTTAGTAGAAAAAGTTAGCAAGATGTTATATTCTGGTGTGGAGTGATTTTATTTCTTTGCACGCTAGTTCTTGTATGTTTATTATTTTTTTTCTTGAAGAAGCTGACAGACATGTATGTTGGAGAAGAGGATTAAGATATCTTCAGAATTATTTTTGATGTTTTCTATAAAGGGATTGATTTCCGTTCCATGCCTCCTCTAGTTTTAATGAAAATGTAATCATAGTTTTCCTAAAACTAGCATATTTATTCTGGTGTTTATGTTAAAAGCAATGTGTGTATTTGGTGTCTGAGGTGACTGAGGGTCTGACACATCTCAGGAATGAAGTAACGGTGTTTACTCATTTAGCCCAGCTAATTTGATTTTCTCATATATCAAAGAAATAACAGCCCTGTGCAAGTAATGGATTCTCTTTCAAATTTAGGCCATCATGAAATGATTTATGTTTCAGTGTGTATTTCTGATGTTCCTTCTGTAAAGTTTACTACTTTATCCATGGTAGGTTGACAATTTAACACCTGCTGTAAAGATTTCCAGGAAGTGCCGTGGCCAAAGTGGATGAAGCCGCTAAAAGACCTCGGCGGGAAGTGAGTGCGGCCGCCAGACTCTGCCCCTTACCTGGACCCTTCCCTTCTGAACACTGCTCCTCCTTCACGGAACCCCTGCACGTCGAGGACACTAGATCCCCTATTTATTTTGGACACTTTTATTTCCCCCTTTCGACACTTTTGTTTATCTTATTATTTAATAAAAGCCTCTCCGAAGCCTGACGTCATGCCCACTGTGTCTGTCGTTTTGCTCCTCCCTCCACACTGGTGGAGAATGCAGGCAGGGCGGAGCTTAGACAGCACAGTTGGGATACAATTGATGACATCATCCCCTCTCGCTCGCAAAACGAGTCGGCTGCCTCCCCCAATTATCATCGTCACCCCGTCCGTATTCGCCGCCCTTCACCAGGCTCCTGACGGGAGTGGGCGTGCAAGAGAGGAGGGGCACTGAAACAGCCAGATCTGGTGGCGTGTGATGAGGCACACCTGACGTGAATGAAGCCTCATCACCACCGCTGTTAAAATGCCGAACACGCCTCTCTTCAGGAGACCGGTCTCTTCCCCGTGCACGCACGCTGGTGTCCTCGTGGGTCCAGGAAGGGAGCGTCGAGGGAACCAGCGCCACCGATGGACAAGCTGTCGGACTCGCAGTCCGGACGTGAACCGCACACGTGAGACTGTGGGCCAGGATGCCGGGCCGATTGACCCGCCTTAGGAAGTGCCGTGGCCAAAGTGGATGAAGCCGTTGGCCCTCGTGCCGCGGACCTCGGCGGGGAGTGAGTGCGGCCACCGGACTCCGCCCCTTACCTGGACCCACTCCTTCTGAACACTGCCCCTCCTTCACGGAACCCCTGCACGTTGAGGACACCAGATCCCTTTTTATTTTGGACACTTTTATTTCTTATTGTTTAATAAAAACCTCTCCAAGGCCTTACGTCACGCCCAATGTGTCTGTCGTTTTACTCCTCCCGCCACACTATCCATATGATGACGAAAAATCACTTTGTTAAAGCAAGGATACCTACATATAATAGCAGCATACAGTTAAATAGTAAAATATGTGATCCGTGCTGGCTAGGGCTGCAATAACTAATCGATAAAATCGATAATTATCGATAATGAAATTCGTTGTCAACGGATGCCGTTATCGATTAGTTGGGCTGCTCACGTTACTGAGGAGTGCGACCACAAGATGCACAAAGATACACGTGCGCTCCAAGTCCTCCAAGGTATGGGAGCATTTTACATTAAACGCCTCTAAGAAGACGGTAACCTGCACGCTAAGCAAGACCGAGCTTTCATGGCATGGAAGTACCACAGTCATACACGAACACTTAAAAAGAAAACATGTTGGTGTTACAGATGGCCAAACATCAGCAGGGTAAGTAAAAACTGTATCTCTTCATCGTGTAAAAGTTGTATAGTACAAGTGCTTTTGTTTAAACTGTTTGCTAACTTAGGGACAGTCGCGCTAGATCTGTTCACTTGCTACTCGCTAGCATCACATCGCGCAATCACCTCATGAGCAATAGTGATTAGTTAAATGGCGCTACTTTAGATTATCTTAAATTAAACGGTGCGAATAACAGTAGAATATTACATTTAGTCATTGCTGTGGTTTTCAGCGAATGCTAATAACAGTATGCTAATAACAGTACATTTGTGCACCAATGCATATTTTTCCTTTCATTTTAATCAAGACTATTAGCTTTTTGCATTTCTACAGTTTTTTTATAGTCCACTACAAAGTTAACTAGCAAATCTGTTTTCAAACTTAATTTACTGTGGTTTTACTTATGCATATATCATTTTATGATACAAAATTAGATTATTTTAGATGTTTATATCTTAACAACTGAATATGTCAGTGTATTTTTTAAACAATATATATATATATATATATATATATACACACACAGTCAACTTGCCATCTGCAATTATTGTTGATTTACATAAAATGCTTCACTTTGCATACTCAAATGCTGTTATTTATTTATTTATTTTTTTCAGAAAGAGACAACTCAGCATGAGTGAGTTCATTCAAAAAAGAAATCCCCCATGCACTCCTCAACAAGCAGCCAATATAACAGATGCCATCCTGAGTATGTTGGTAACTGACATGCGGCCAATGTCAATGGTGGAAGACAAAGGATTTAAAAAAAGATTGGCATCCTTAATCCAGGATACATACTTCCATCAAGGACCCACTTCACAAAATTAATGGAGAGAAAGTACCAGAAGGCATTTGAAAAAGTTAAGTCTGCTTTGAACACCACCAACAGCAGAATGGCTTTAACTGCTGATATATGGACAAGTGTTGCCACTGAAGCATACCTTGGGATTACATGCCATTACATTGGAAATGACTGGAAGATGACATCTGTCTGCCTTACCACCTTGCTACTGGAAGACAGACATACCGCAAACAACATTGCAGAATGGCTGGAAGAAGTAGTAGTCAAATTTCAAATCCCTTTTGAGAACATTACTGCCCTTGTACATGACAATGGTCCAAACATTGGACCAGTATACGCTGCACTGGCCACACACTGCAGTTGGTGATTAATGCTGCTTTAAAGGACAAAGGCATTGAAACAGCTGTTGGAGCTGCAAGATGTCTGGTAGAACACTTCAAAAAAAGTGAGCTAGCCTGCAGTAAGCTCAAAGAAAAACAAAAACAAATGGGCACACCTGAGCACAAGCTTGTTCAGGATGTAAGTACTAGATGGAACAGTACATTCTACATGATTGACAGACTGATTGAACAGAGGTGGCCTTTAACTGCTACTCTGTATGACCCATTGATCACTCACAGAGGCAAACGCTATCTGGATTTGAAACCAGACCAGTGGAGTCTGCTCGAAGAGCTTTCCACTGCTGTAATGCCTTTCGAATGTGCAACTGTTTTTATGAGCGGGCAGGAATATTTAAAGTCTGCTGAAGGTGCTATCTTTGATTCAGGTCCAGTGAAGTCCTTCCAAGCCAAAGCAGTTGAGCAGCTTCAAATCAGATGGAACAAGCTGTTTAAACAGGCAGATAATCCTGTGATTCTCTCCTCTGCTCTGGATCCAATGTTGAGAAGACTGAAATTTCTGTCACCTGAGCAAATTATAACCGTGCAGGCTAAAGTGCAAACTGAAGCACTCGCAGCAAAAAAAGGGGATGGAACAGCAGCAGCAGCAAACAACCACCTCAGCCAGAAGAACAGAGGCTAAACCCTCAACATCTTTGCTTGACTCACTCCTTGAGTCTGGAGGCAGCAGTGAGGAAGAGAGCAGAGAGGAGAAAGCTGAGGAGGACCTCAACACTCAAATATGGAATGAAGTCCTGGCCTACTTTGTTGAGAGGCCCCTAGCCAAGGATGAAAATCCTTTGGATTGGTGGGGACATAATAAAGAGAAATACCCCACCTTGGCCAAATTAGCCAAATCCTATTTATGGATCCCGGGCATCTCGACACCATCTGTGCATCTGTTCTCTGCTGCAGGTTGCATAGCTTCCAAAAAAAGAGCCAGCCTTAACCCAGATCATGTGGACATGCTGACATTTTTGCATTCCAATTCAAAATTTTGGAATCAGCGAATAAGAAATGAGCTTTGAGCAGTGAGAGTTTTCCTGTTCTAATGAGTTCTACCTCTGTATCAGAAAGTAATATTTTCTTTATTCCAATTAAAAATTTTGTAGAAGTGAATAAGAAATATTTATATGCAGCACTTTGAGCAGTGAAAGTTTACGTGTTCTTCTGATTTCTACCTGTTTCAAAAAAACAGGGAAACAGAAAACAAAAAGAAAAAAACATAACTTTGTATTATTTATTTCCTTTAGGTTAAACAGCCATTTGAGCTGTTGGGCCTGGACCTCACTGATAAGCTGTCACTGAGTGAGGACAGTAATCAGTACATTTGTGTGATCATCAATTACCTTAAGCGGCCCCAGGCTTACACTTTGAGGTCCAAATCTGCCAAAGTGGTCACTGAGTGCTTGATCAAGTTTGTGCACCAGTTTGAAGCCCCTAGGAGGGTCTTAATTGACCAGGGGAAAGAGTTAATAAATGAGGTGTGTTTTATGTGAAGATAATGTCCATAAAACAAGGCTTAATTTTTTTGTGTGTATTAGTTTTTCTTCATATTTGAATGGTGATGAAAGTGTGGAGAGGCTTTGTGGAGAGGATGAATGCCACAATACAAAGGTGCCATTTTATTGACATGATATGCTGATAAGTGAAATTGCATTTATATGTAGATGTAACCCCTACTCGCACATGTGTCGAGCAGGTCTCGAACCCGGGTCTCCGGCATGGGAGGCGGGCGCACTAACAAGGAGGCTAAAGACTGTAGCCATTTGTGCACTTCGAGATCAGCACCTACCGGTGGCCTCCATTACATAGACATTTTGCAGACAATTTGATTTTCATTTAAAAAGAAATGCATTCTAAGTATAAATTCGATCAACTTATGCATTCCCTGACAGTTATATTAATTGAGCCATGCTACACTGCCTGTGTAACAAGGGGAACAAAGGAAGTAGGCATAAATGAGCTAGACAAGATAACAGTGTGGAGGCAAAATGTGAGCAGTCAACAATGTAAAGGTGGGAAACTCAAACCACTACTTGGACTCCTTTACTATTGTTGCACTGGAGGGAAAGAGCGCTGATCTTCTGAACAAAATTATGTTTATTGTGCCCCCCAAAAAGAAAAATAATTTCAGCCTCTCCATTCAGTTACAAAGCCATGTGTCTGCCTCATGACCTCCCTCCTCCTCCTCTCAGCTGCAAAGCCCTGCCTTTACCTCACACCCTGCCTCCGTCTCCAGTGAGCTCTCTAATGCTGTCACCACCTTGCAGCCTCTCCCAATCTCCAGTGGGCTCCCCAGCCCTGTCTCCGCCTCAAGTCCATCCTACCCATTCAGTCAGCTGCACAGTGCTGTCCTCACCTTGTGCCCTTCCTCCCTTTCCACTTAGCTACATGGCATTGTATACAAATCTTGGACACCCTCATTCTCCATTCAGCTTTGGAGGAGCTGTCTAGGCACAGACACTGTTATAGAAACATGTATGTATTTAGGCAATTAGGAAAAGCTTTGACAGACCTCAACTCATGTGCATAGTTCACATGCATATTATTTTTATTTGTTGGCGGCTGGCAAACCAGCTTTCGGTGTTATTTATGCTAATTGGAAAACTGGTTTATTCAGAAGAACCAGATGAAGAAAAAAATATCTGATGTTAATTTCAATGTAGGTAGAAACAGATTGGTTTATTCTTATTAAATTTTTGGAATTGTTTCTTTTCAAATACATCTTCAGCTATGGCAGCTATGAGGAATCTGTCTCCAACAGAGGCAGATGCAGAAAAATATATCAAAGATTTCCTATGCTTGGCCCCCAGAAGGACATAACTTTTTTTTTATGTATGTATATATGTTATAAATATGAAGTGTATTGTTTTGTTTGCAGTCTACTGTTATCTTGTTCTTGTATTAATCAAATGTATTCTTTGCCTGTTATTACATCCATTTTTATAAGTTATGTGTTACTACTTTCTTCCAGGTTAAAGAAGACTCTGAACTGTCTGCAGACGAGAAAGGGGCAGTTGTCAACTTAGCAACTGCAGATGGGTATATGAGCAGTCTTTTCTTCATGCTGTAAACACTTAAATGAACATTTAATTAAACTGATGCATTTGTTATATCATTATGTGTCTCTTATGATCTTAAAATGTATTTTCTAAGCCACGAGTGATAAAGTTTAATTTATTGCTATTATAATGCGAGACAAGAATGTTTTGTGTTATGCTGCTCCATTTGCTTCACTGTCTGAACTGAAACAGTCATTGCTGTTATTAGAAATGTGTGAGTGATGATTCACATTGCTTGTGCTTTTCTCCGTGCATGTTCATTTTCACAGCCTTCTTATAATATACATTATATATTATATATTATATGGTATAACACACTTTCAAGATTTGCCTATTTTGTTTCCACAATATTGGCACATGTAAGGTTTCTCTCCAGTGTGAATTCTCATGTGGACTTTAAGATTTCCAATTTTACTAAAACTCTTTCCACACTGTTGGCAGATGAAATGACTTGTAGTTCCAGTCTTCCGAGCTCTTGTTTGAGAGGTAAACTTTTCAGTCTTTGGAAAGCTAAAAGATTTTTCTCCAATTATGAAATGTTTCATATCTTTCTCTTCTATTTCATTCAGATCTGGACTCTCCACTTTCACTGCCACCATGTCTAAGGTGAAAAGACAAATATATGTTAAGCCCAGTTTAATAACATAGCACTTGGAATCTGTTACGGAGCGTGTGCTGCTGCTATGTGAAGTAGAAGAGAAGAAACAACTTCTGATGATACATTTACAACTGAAGTTGAGAAGATCAAAGTCACAACAGATGTTTTATATTACTAGCACTGATGTTTTTGTTTTTTTGCTGAATATTGTTAACTGCCTGGAAGCAAAGTCACATTTACAAGATACCAGTACAGCGAGCGCTTTTGAGAATGAGAAAAAAACAAAAAATCAATTACAGATAACAAAGAGAGTTGATTGTTGGCATTTCATGGCTTACTTTATATAAAATGTTTTGATATGGTCCCATAATTAAATACAATTTTGGAGTTTAATATTACACAAAATAAATGTTAAATTACTTGTGAGATTCCTTAAAATATAATACATTTCTGTAGAGCTGGACATTTTAATTAGGATCAAATGAGTGAGTTCAGCTTTAAGAATGAAAATGGCCTTTAATCAACAGATTAGACAAAAAAAATGCACTCAAGTGAATAAAAAGGATATATTACATAAAAGATTCCTATTTGCATTAAGATTAATTAGGTTTTACTGAATAGCATGTTAGGGTTAGTATATTACAGGTTCATATATGTCATTTCACATGTTTGTTATTTTTGTTGCATTTACACTAGCTGCGTCTCATTTCGGTGGCTGCATCCTCCAGAGGTTGCATTTGAAGGCTGCACATGTAATTAAGGATGTCTTATTTAAGAAAAGAAACCATAACAGGGTTGCCAACTTCAAAGTTCCGCTTGGAGTGAGATTTTGGGGGGGGTTGGGTTGGGTTGGGTGGTGGCAATCTCGATTCCAAATCTATTTATATGTATATACTGGATATATACATAAGTGATAAAAATGCAGCTGAATGCTTTTTTAGCACCATTTTAAACTTGGTTTAAATGCAGTATTTGCTTGAATTCATTTTGTTTACTTGTACGAGTATAATTAAAAAAGAATGTAAGTTTTGTGTAACTTTTAAATTTCATATTTAAAAATATAGTGTTTAATCATTTCTAAATATTAATTCAAATGAAAAACTTAAAAATAAGTAAGCAGGTATGACCTGCAATATTCTAGATATTTAGTAAAAAGCCATACAGGTAGTGGCTAAACAATAGCATTTTTTTTTCAACCACAAAATGACTCTAATTTGCCTCTTTGCATTGGAATTTAAATTCCAATTTAACCTTAAATACTACACTAATTCTAATATATATATATATATATATATATACCACAATTATTGGACAAATAATATTTAGTACTAAATGATCTCCTTAAAATATTAAAATATGAAATAAATATTATTGGACTAAAATATAGAACATTTCCTTAACTGAAAATAGTTACTGTATGGTCACATTATAACTAAGCAATACCTAAGGGTTAAATACAAGAAAACCATATTAACCCTTACGAAAATTAACCATGGTGTAGTAACCATGTTTTGGCGCATTGATTACCATTTGTATAACCATAGTTTTACTACAAATACCATGGTTATACTGAAAGCGTAACCCTAAAATTGACGTTATTCCTTGTGAGGTGTAAAATACTATAATTTCTTTCTTTCTTTGCAATTTAACGGTTACTTTTCTTACATGAGGTCTCCCCGATGATATGTGCAGCCTTCAAATGCGACCTCCAGAGGATGCAGCCTTCCACATGAGACGCAGCTACTGTTTTAGGCAGTGTGTCTTTCGCGTGTGGTGAATCGAAACAGTGAATCATTTTGTGAATCAATTGATTCAAATGACTCGGAATTTCGAAAAGATTAATTTCTCCATCACTGCTCGCCAGTGACTTAATTCGTGTTTATTATAAACTGATTCACGATATAGTGAATGAAATGAGATGCACCGTTTTCTGTTACTCATGTGTGGAACGCTTTATTCACATAAAATAACCTTAATTAAAGTCACTAGATAAATAATGACAGTGTTATACACTCTTTAGTTCACAGTGTTATATACAAATCTCTAAATGATTGTTTTGATTTACACACTTTAAATAATTGAAAGCACACACCTTTCTTAAGCAGAATCACAGGCAGGAGTGCAGCACAGCTACATGACGTCACATCGCCAAACCAAAATAGAAGTCTTGTTCGCTAAAGCATAGAATTTAATATTTGTCTTATTTGTAAATGTAAACAACTGTTAAAGTGCTTCCAATTTGTGATAAACTACACAGCATTTTTGATATTCCCAGTCAAGGATAAAATTTAATCAAATTACAGGACTATAAAGGCAATAAATAACATTTCAGCTTTATTAGGTTAAAGTTGATTTCATTAAAGCTCCATGACTGTAAAGAACAACATTGACAGCAGATTTAAAACTGTTAATTTTGAGTGTCTGAATGAAAATCTTTTCTTAAAAAGATTAATATATATTTTAATAAGTGAGTCATTCTTCATTTGTGGTGTCAAGTGGTGTCCCTCTACTTTACAACAGTTGAAAAAAATTAAAAACACCAATAGACTTTAAGTACCAATAAATCATAAAATGTTTGTATTCTGTGGAGTAAACACAATTTTTGCACTGTTGACAGTTACATTTTTGTTTTAAAAATCATGGAATGTAATTGCAACAATATAAAAATTTTAACATAAATAAAGTGGCTATATTGTGAATATAGATTTTATTTACCATGTACAGTTTATTTTTTTATTTATTTAAAAAAAAAAAAAAAAAACATATTTTGTTATATTTAAGAAAAAATGTTGTGCCCCCCAAATTCAGTGGTGTTACAACAATGGATGTCACCCCTTAAGAAAAGGGGGAAATCTATTTGTACTATTTTCTATGTGTAAAGGTCATTGTAGGTGCTGGTTGATCTGAGGACAGGAGATCAACAACAGGAGAAAAAAAGATAACTGACAAGAAGAACAACAAGGTTCTGTAAACACTTTGAAATAAAATCTGACAGACTTAAAGTAGAGACATTAAACTCCAAATTGTCA
>JAHKKF010527681.1:24763-35006 GCA_019740295.1 Labeo calbasu | reverse complement strand
TGATCCAATCATTCGTGACATCACTTACAGCAGAAGTGAGTATAAGGGTTTGTTGTATGAATCTTTGCGTTTGCCTTTCCTAATAACGTGCCAGTTAGCAAGTTTAGCGGCTAAATGCCGCCAAATGCGGCTAAAGTAAACAGGCTTGTCACTCCACAGAGAGCAGAGAGGGGCGGGGCGAGCAGAGCTCATTAACATTTAAAGCAACCTCGACCAGAACAGGATGATTTTTGCAGAGCTCATTTTGACAAGGTAAAAAGGTTGTTGTTTTACACTACCATTCAGAATTTTTAACCAAAGTATATTATAGACTTTCATTAAGACCCTAAAGAATCATATCAACTTGTGGGAAATTGGCATCCGATGACCCCTTTAACAAAATCACGTTGTGTATGTTTTTTTTTTTAACAGAAAAAGAATATAATATAATATAATATAATATAATATAATATAATATGATGTTGCAAGTGATCCAATGACCTGTGGTTTTGGTTACTAATAGGCAGTACAATAAAACAAATTTTGTATAGAAAATTTTTTTACATAGAAATGCCTACATTTTACAAATAATTACAAAGAAATGGCAATTGAGGTGTTGTGTTGTGTTGTGTCGTGTTGCGTGTGTGTGTGTGTGTGTATATATATATATATATATATACATTTTTTTTTCTTTCATGGCCAATTAAAAAAAATAATAAGATGCATGGCTAGTCTATTCACAGGTGTGGCAAAAAAAAAAAAACAATAATAGTAAAAATACATAAATAAACTTAATTTTAGACTCAGCTTTCAGCCCTCCAGTGCTGCAACTTTCCTTACAGCAGAATGAATGATAATATGAGTGGATGCAAGTTCTTGCTTGCTTCTCTTTACTGCTGTACCGTTACTTTATTCTTCTGCATGTCAGCTGAAGTGCTGTTTGTCCTTTCCGGCTCACCATACAGGTTACAGCCACTCCATGAAGAGAGTGAGGAGGAGAATGAGGATAGTAAGATCACAGAGTAAGGCCTTCTTCCTCAGAGCTAAGCTGCAAAGAGCTAGCAGCCTGGGCATTACACTACCTGGGTAGTTGACATGACAAGTCAAGCAGTGACAGTAGGGTTCTTCAGTGCAACATTATACTTCATTAAAGCTGCAGCACATGCTTTAGCTGCTGTTTGTATCTATACAGTCTACATGCAGACTTGACAGTTCCTGTAAAACTAGTTGTACTTCTGAGATAAGTATAAAGTTTTCATACAATCATGTAGTGTCTTTAGAGATGGGGAATATTATGTCTCAGTTCCACCGAGCGGTACGGGTCAGTACAGTACAGTATGGTTCGGGAATGAACATCCTGATCCAGCTTGCATTTCCACCGCCAACAGTACCCTTACTTGATGGGCGTGGCGTATAAAAGTAGCAATCGATGCCTCTTTTTGTTAAATGTTAGTTTTAATGAACAATAATAGCTATTTTAAAAGTATAAGTACAAAGTACAAGAGGCTTATATATGAGGAAATAAAGACAAAAGCAAATAATTCAGTCAAACATATGCTACAAGTCAGCGTTGTACTACGGTAAATTTCAAAACAAATATATAAAGTTGAACATAACTTTGTGCTCAGCCAAAATATTATAAAAATTATGACCAGGAACAAATAATAGATTCATGAGACCAGCGACTGCCTGTTAATATACTCGAAACAAATTGTATCTCATGTTTAATCACTACAGAGACGTCAGAGACAGCGGCAAATGTCAGAAGGACTAGCCGAGAAAAAGGCTGCTTTAGGCACTGAGCACCCAGTGATCGCCTGGAGCTCCGAAAACGGCATAGCAAATTTTGAAATAGATGCTATCTTTACAAATAAACCGCAGATTTGAGTTTTAAACAACTACATTCTCGCCTGAAAAACTCTTAAAACTACATTTCATGACACAGCAAGAGTAATATTTAGAAAATTAGGTGGGTTTTGAGCAATAACGTTTCACAAGTCTACAAGAACTGACACATTGAGAAATGGCTATTGTCTGTGTGAAAATATAAAATTATAAATACACTGTTATAATTTTTTGTGTTTGCGCACTCTGATGTAAATAAGCCCAACACGCATAAACAGCACAACGGAACAAGTGAAAGACGCAAGTATGTATAATTGCAGACCGGAGATCTCCAAATGGAGGCGGGAACTCCAAAAGTGGGCAGAACCTCCAAAATGGGGCGGGGTCTCGTCACGCAAAGACTTTTACCATTGGCTCTGGCTTCAGCCAATTGTTATTGACTTACATTTCAAAATAAAATTTTATATATTAAACATTGTTTCTGTTTGTTTTAAAATAAAGCTTAATATGCTATGAGTTACGGAACAGCCTGGCGATCTTATATTGCATAATTTTATTAACTGTTTATCCACCGCGCTATTCAGCGCCAGTCCCACCGTGCAGTCAGTTTCACTGGTTAAGGTTAGGGTCAGGTGTGGGGTAGGTTTAGGGGTTAGCATTGTTTGTATCATAGTGTAGGGAAAAAAAACACTGTGACTGACACAACCAATAAAACCTTTAGAATCAGCTGTGGGGCGGAGTTTGTACTTAAGTGGATTGGGGGAAAAATTGCGCATGCATGTCATGTGCCTGTCTGTCAATGGGAGGAAGCCACGCCCTATTTTGGAGCTCCCACCCTGTTTTGGACTTCCCGCCATCATTTTGGAGATCTCCAGGCTGCAGTTATACCCTTCTCAAAAGACGGTTTATCCCCTTGTAGCACGCACAAGTGACGATTCCAGTCAACCAATCAACGTTCTGCAGTGAATTTAGCTCCGCCCCTTTGGTACCCTTTGCTGTGCTAGGTACCCAATGGAAGGGTACCAAAAAAGTGGTACCGTACGGTTCGCTATTTTCGTACCATTCACAACATTTGACAATGAAAACGGACATAATTGCCTACCCAACTGTACCGTACTGAACCGTACCGCTCGGTGGAAACGAGCCATTATATATTAGATATATAATGGCCACATTCACACAGCAACCGAATACGTTGTCAATACCTTGTTTGAGTCCTTAATATGGTTACGTTCACACACAGTACGGTTATTTACGGGTGTGACAACCGAATTCTACAACCGAACTCACACCCGTAAATTTTCAGGTCTCACAACCGCATTCTCGGAACACACGCTCTGTGTGAACTAAACAAGACTTCACAACTAGTTGTTCTTCACGTCATTCAGTGCCAGAGAGCTGCTCTGCCGCACAAAGGCATCTACCGTGTGCTGCGTGGTTTAATTTGTGGTTTCGATAACTTACAGTGACGGAGAAATGAGCTGTGTGTCATCTGAAAGTTTATATCCAGTCTCCACCGGAGCCGCTCCTCCCGTCAGTTTTGCGTTCTTCGCGCCACTCAAATGCTCCGCTCTTCACTCAAATTTAAAAGCTGTCGGTTAATGATTATTTGATGGATGAACTCGCGGCTCGATTGGACTCTTCGTCGTCAGAAAGCTGTAATACTTTCAGTTTTACGGACGTCGCCATCTTTGATATTGCTTTGGTCTTGTTATGATTACTGATAAGGAATACCGGCTTGACTCCAGTACATAAATAAATAAATGTGGATGTCAATCCCAAAAACTGGCAGTGTGAACATAACCATAGATATACAAAATATCTTAAATAATTTTGATTCATTTGACATTCAATAAACATCTCCAAACCTTTGTTTTACAATGGTAATATTTGTAATATTGTAAAATAATGTGAAATGTAATTTATTCCTCAGATGTGAAGTTGCATTTTTCTTCAATGTCACATGGTCCTTCAGAAATCAATAATATGCTGATTTGCTCGTCAAGAGACAATTATTATTATTATTATTATTATTATTATGAACAGAAAAGACTTTCAACAACATTGAAAAAAATCTTAATTATTAAAAACTTTTATCTGGTAGTATAAAATGAATTTAGAGAGAATGTTTCTTTAAATAAGAGCAAACGTCTTCTGAATGTTGTCTCAGTATGTAAAAAGACAAACCATTACAAATACAGAAGTGTCCCACTTTTGAATACTTTGTTATTTAGGGTATGATGTCAGATGCTTAATTTAGGCTTCATCCTGCTTTACCACATCACTATCAACCATTCTGTCTGAAAACCAGAACAGCTGATGCCAAAAAAGCTTCTAGGCCAAAGCACTTAAGTAGAACAGTTTCAGACCTGCTGCTGCATATTGCAGTGCTGAATTCAGAAAGCCAGAAAGTCATGGAATTAAACTGTGCACTTTTTATTTTACAACCAACTTGACATCCCCTGAAAACAGTGCCGACATGAAAAGCTATGTTAGACTGGCCTACGTAAGTTTGTGAATATTGAACATAGATTTTACCTACATTACAAATTATGCTATTCATATTCTACTACAACACCATATAAGATGTGCCACAGAAAGGATCTACTGGTAGAGTTTTGTCATGCTAAACCACCGCGCTACAGAAAAGTTAGTACCACTGCTACTTTTAGTTAAAAGATGACTGTATGTCAGCCATCTAATCTTGCCAGAGAATGTGTTAATACTCTTTCCTGCTTCACAAGCAAAAGTAGGTGAGAGGATCATACATATTGCATTTGTTGGTTACAATACTCCTCACTGCATTAGCTCAGTAAACCAGCTACTCCAGAAAAAAAAGGAAATTTGGTTGACATTTACTCAACCTCAGGCCATGCAAGATGTAGATGAGTTTGTTTCTTCATCTGAGAAATTTAGCATTACATCACTTGCTCAGCAATGGATCCTCTGCAGTGAATGGGTGCCGTCAGAATGAGAGTCCAGATAGCTGATAGAAACATCACAATAATCCACAAGTAATCCACACCATCCCAGTCCCTCAGTTAACATCTTCTGAAGCGAATAACTGTGTGTTTGTGAGAAGCAAATTCATCATTGAGGCATTTTTTACTTTAAACCATTTCTTCTGGCCAAAATACAAATATATAATTTTATAATAATGCTTCATCCAGTGAAAACGTCCATCCCCTGTTGTCCTCATAAGTGTTTTGGACTGTTTTTGCTTCTAAACAGGGCTTGATCTGTGAATATTTTTCTTCTAATTCAGATGAAAAAGTTTTCACTAGAGAAAGAAATAGTATGGATAGAGGACTCGTATTTTGGTTGGGAGCAATGCTTCAAAAAGTTTTTCACTTTTTCCAGTCTCTGATCTAGCGAATTTCTCCTTTACTTGAGTTGTGTGGATTATTGTGTGATGTTTTAATCAGCTGTTTGGACTCTCATTCTGACGGCAGCCATTCACTGCAGAGGAATGCTACATTTCTACAAATCTGTTCCTATCTACATCTTGGATGGCCTGAGAATGAGTACTTTTTCAGTTTTGAATGAGCTATACCTTTAACTGTCATCTAAATAACATTAGAAATTCATTCTCACAAAAACATCGGTTCAGCTGAGTACAAATGTGTTTGTCTTTCAGAATGGTTGATTTTCATATTCCGATGACACATTTGAGTTTTATCTGGTCAGCCCCTGCAGATCTGATTGGTGGCAGTCTGTGAATGCCTGTTATTGACTGGTTGTGTTGCCATGACTAGACTTCTGTTCAAACCCCCTTTTCAGGAGCCTGGTGGACGTCTGCCCGGAGGAGCCCTCGCCGAACGAGTCCGAGGTCTCAGATCAGGCACTACACGCAGATCCGGTCTCACCGCCTGTGACCACTCAGCCTGAGCGCACCGCATCTTTACCTCCTGATGCTGACCAGGTAACTTGCATTAAAAACGCACACATTTGGATTTGTGCTGAATAAGAGAATGCTTAACACGAGAATGCTTTTGTGTTTATAAAGTTTGTAAACATTTTGTTTTATTTAACTGTATTTTACGTTAGTTCTGAATACAATAATGAAATATGACATACATCGTTTTTCTCTTAACCATGCAATTTTGTCCCCATGCAATGACTTGTTTTCTGGGAATGTGGAACATTAGAAACCACTGAATGAATTATGAGATGAAATATAATGAAATATGAGATAGAATTTAATTAAATATTTCACATTTAATTAAATATGTTACAAGCTGTTTCTTTGTAATTATTTGTGAAATTTTCAAGCAAATTCGGATTTGATATTGTGGTTGTTCTTGCAGCTATCCGCATTTAGAAGTGTTTTAAAAGTTGGGGAATTGGTCATATTTGATGTATCTTATGCATGTTTGCTTTTATTTATCTTCTGTTGTTACAGGAAGAGGAACCTCCTGAAGAAGGATGCGGAGGTTGGTGTGAACACACACACACACACACATACATACATGCATACAATGACTATATACACGTATAACTGAAGTGGTCTGCCTGTCTGCAGTGCCTGCTAACTGTACTGGCGTAAAGAGCTGGATTCTTCGCATTCCCCATGCTTCCACATGCCTGAACAGCTTACATCTGCTGAAAAACAATAATGTTCCCTTGCCCAAGATGCCCTCCGATCTCCTGCTGATATCCCAGCTCCCAAAACAAGCCAACCAGTGCTTCCAGAATGTCCTCCATCGCCTCAACATCCTCAAGCCCATGTAGAACAGCTAGCAGCAGCATGTAGTCTTGGAGTTAGAATCTGTAGCTAGTGTATTTTATTCTTAAAACACCCACAGTCATCCCAAACCAAAGTGCCCTAAAATCCAAATCAGCCCCTGCTTGACACCTATAGACATGAAGTGCCCTACAGTTACAGAAAGACACCAAACCTCCAACAATCTCTCAGGTGAACTGACTGTGCTAGATAGCGCTGTGCTGTGCTGTGCTGCTTGTTGTGTGCTAGTTATTTGTTTAATAATTCAAGTATGTTACAATTGTTCACACTAGGTTACTCTACCACATAGTGTGCATTATTGACGTGAATACAGCCTCAAATCTTGCATCCTGTTGAGGAGAGATGTGCTAGACAATAAAAAAGTCTAAATATCACAAAGACCTGTAGATCTTTTTACAAAATATTACAGAACAGGGATTGACAGTGCAGGCATTTCACTCTAAAAAAGATTTGCGGCTAAAAAAAGATTGTAAGATGTATTTAGGAACATGTATGTGAGTATGAGTCCTTAAAAAGTAAAAAACAAATAAATAAATAAATAAATAAAAAACAGTTTTATGAAATTTAAGTTCCATCCTCTTTTTAAATTTGTAGCCAGAATTTGTAGTAAATGACATACATTTCAAAATAAGAGCCCTTGTGTATTTTGTTTATAGTTAAAAGTCCCATATTATGTGTCTAGTTTCTTTTTTTCCTGGTTATTATTGGCACTTTAGTTACACAGTAAACTGTATCTGGAATTTAATTCAGCATAAACTCTTGTAGCTTTGATCTGGGCATGTCACATATACAGCTTAAAATCGGCCTATGAACAGGCTAACACAGTATGGAAAGTGATCAGTCATTTCCAGGTCTGGATAAGTATGAAAAAAAAAAAAGACTATCCAGATTATTGCCCCTATTCTGTTTTCTAAAATATGAAATTTAGAATTTTTAAAAAATAAATTAGATTTATTTCTAAAATAGTTAAAGTTCTAATAGTTATTGCTGTGGTACCGTGAACTGTGAAACTTTACTGGTGTTGGTATTGACTCCTGAAATTTTGGTCTGTGACAACAGTAGTTTGTAGTATTGTGACAGTATCAAATTGTGAATTCAGAATTGTGAACTAAACCTTCAATTGTTTCACCCTTAATTATTTGTTATTCACCATGAAATATGGTCTGAAAAATCTACAGTGAATTTTGAAATGAAAAACATGTAGGACGCTTCTAGGAATATTTACATAATTCTAAAATACAGTTTGTTTTTTAATGCCATTCTAAATTTTTTAACTTGCTATACGCCTCTTGGGAAAAAAGTAAGCGCCAAGCCCTGTAGAGATCTGGGAATTTATGGAAAAAAAGATCTCAACGTCCAAAACAAAGATTCACATATAATGTACTCACCCCCTTGTCATCCAAGATGTTCATGTCTTCTTTCTACAGTCGTAAAGAAATTACATTTTTGTGAGGAAAACATTTCAGGATTTTTCTCCATATAATGGACTGATATGGTGCCCCGATTTTTAACTTCCAAAACGCAGTTTAAATGCGGCTTCAAACGATCCCAAATGCGGTTGTAAATGATCCCAGCCGAGGAAGAAGAGAACAAAAACAGTCCAAGCAGAGTAAGACAAGACGAGCGTTTGTCATTAAAAAGTATATAAATTGTATTCTTTTTATTAAAATAACCAATCGTTTCGCTAGATAAGACCCTTCTTCCTTGGCTGGGATCATTTACAACCGCATTTGGGATCGTTTGAAGCCACATTTAAACTGTGTTTTGGAAGTTCAAAATCGGGGCACCATATCAGTCCATTATACGGAAAAAAATGCTGAAATGTTTTCCTCAAAAAACATAATTTCTTTACGACTGAAGAAAGAAAGACATGAACATCTTGGATTACAAGGTGGTGAGTAAACTATTTGTAAATTGTTGTTCTGGAAGTGGACTTCTCCTTTAAGATTTATTATCCTCAACATGATTCAATGGTCATGTGTTTCTTTCTTAAGTATCTGGTAATGGCTTGTTTATCATAAATATCTCATAAAATGTGTTATTTCACATGCACAAATAATGTTTCCCAAGACGTCATTGTGTCATTGTGTGTACTCTTAGAAAGCACCCATGTGAAGCCAGCACTGAAGGTAGAAGAAATAGAAGATGACGAGATGACCGTTCCCAAAATCATTGTCCCCTCAGACATAGATTCAATGACCCTCACTGTTCCTCTACCAAATCTGATGTCCCGCAGGTCAGTGTTTAACTAGTATTTGATCTATTAAAATTATCTATTGGCTAAATAGTTTGGTGAGCTCCTGTTTTGTTTTTTCTTTCCGCCTTTAGCAAAGCTGTGGATTCAGAGTAAGTTGTTCTTAATCTAGTTTTGTAAAACTACAGCTGCTACAGTAAAGACTGCAAGTGTCATACTGTATGTTGTTGTTCAGAAGAATGCAGGAGGATATGGCTCCTGGTGAGGAAAATGAAGACGGCCAAATGAACCTGAACAAGTCTGATCTACTTACTGTGGATGAGTATGTCTTTAAAAATCCAATGTCTCAAAACCCTTGTTTAGACTCAACTGAGATGTGATCAATCTGATATGACTTCCTCTGATATGTTGTCACTTCCTGTAGAGGCCTTGAGCGTCCGGCATCTGCGGCCAGTCAGACAAGTATTGTTGTGAATGAGCGTCTCCAGGAGCTGGTCAAGCTGTTTAAAGAGCGAACAGACCGTGCAAGAGACAGACTGGTCGATCCAGACGAGTCTGATGATGAAAGCCCTTCGGCATGTGAGTAGACTTTTATTTGCGGTGTATTTTACTGTATTAGTTCAGTGATGTCAAGTCAAGGATAAATTCTTCACCTTTGATTTTTAAATCCTAGCTCCAGCCAAAAAGCCAGGTGAAGCCCCACCTCCACCGCCTCCTCCGGAGGAAAAGAAAGACGATGAGGAAAAGGCTGAGGAGGAGGTGAAAATCTACGAGTTTATGGGATACAAATTCCCAGTTCCGCAGTTCAAAATGCCCCAGATTCCTGACTGGCTGAGAGTCATACTGGAGTACCGTTTCCCGTCCAGCATTGATCCCTACACAGGTGAGATCTGCAACCAGGTAGAGTAGGAAAGCTCTATGGATCATAATGGGCCATTGTTAGAAAAAAATACAAACTGCCTTATTAAAGGGGACATCGGATGACCATTTTCAACAAGTTGGTATGATTCTTTAAGGTTTTTCTTTCATTAAAGGTCTGCAGCATACTTTAGTTAAAATTCCTCAAAGGTCATGTAAACCACACCCTTTTACCTTGTCAAAAACAGCTCTGTTCACAGAGACCCGTTTCGGTGCATTTATCTTTAAATGATAATGAGCTACTGCTCACCCCACCCCTCTCTTCCATTTTGGGGTATTCGGTGGCGCATTACCATCAAAAACAAAATAAAAAAATACACTGCGTTCTCAGTGGCTCTGATGTCTGGAGAAAATAACAGGGTTTCCGCGAAGTCATAAAAAGTCATAAAATGTCATAAATTTAATAATAAGGATTTTAGGTCATAAAAAGTCATAAAAACGTCCGGATTTTCCATATAAGGTCCATATAATTACATTTAGCCAGGTCATAAATTACATTTAGCCACGTCTTAAATTGATATGATTTTTCATTCATTGGTTCAACCGTTGCCTTCCCACTGCTG
>JAHKKF010527678.1:6289-16475 GCA_019740295.1 Labeo calbasu | reverse complement strand
TCTGCCGCAGCTTGGTGTCGTTCACCCCCGCGTGCAGGACGATCGCGCCGACGCTCTCGCCGTCCTTCAGGATTGCGGGTATCTGCGCAGAAACATCGAGAACGCGAGCACCAGGAAAACAGTGGGTGTGGACTTTACCTTTAGCTAAAGTAGTAAGTAATGATTAGAGTTGATTGGTTTCCTGAATATTGACTCTGATTGTCGATGTGTGTGCCTCAAAGCAGCACATCATTTTAATTAGTGGGTACTGTAGAATCACAGGACTGTTATAATCAACAAGGTAAATCTAACTCTTTTAGGTTTAGGCTCTAAATGAGTTCAGTAATTCAGATCAAACGATCATTACGTAAAAACATAACCAACACCACATGATCCCTTTTTTTCTCTTTGCTTGTCTGTCTGTTATAACAACCAAACAAAATCGAATTTTAAAAATGTAATGGTCATTTTCGCCTGCTCTTTTATGAATACTGAGGATTCAAACATACTTATTCGCTCGCCTACTGCCTTTTGCCTACTATATAGTAGGGAGGTATGCCATTTTGGGCGCAGCCAGTTTGTTCACATTCTTCATGTCATTCCAGACAGACTGGATGATGATGATGATGATGATGATGAGATCAGATCTCTGTTGTCAGACAAAAATCACACTGGATTATTAGTGGCAAAATTAATGTTTGGAAGTGTAAACTGATATTTCCTACTGACACAAAATGTTGAGCAAAACAGAGATACAACTGACAGATTTTTTTAGCTGGTGAAAATATTAGTGTTCTAATTATTTTGGCCTCCACTGTATTTTAAGTCTATTTTAACATACTGGTTTCAGAAGGAAAGAAAAAAAATGAAGGAAAATAGGCCAAAACTATAACAATATCAAACAATAATACCTGTTAAACTATAACGAACTATTAAACAACAATGGGCTTACCTTTAGCTTTTAGCTCTTCATTTTTGGTAATGACCTCTGGAGACACGGACTCTGCACAACGCTTTGAGTATTCTAAAAGATTCTCATTTTTGATGTTAAAAGGTTGGGAAAAGCAATAGCAATTTCTAACTGGGGAGCAAAAAAGTGGCAGTGTGTTATAACAGTCACCAGCCTGTTATAGGATTGTGAAGGGTGAGGTGTTGTTCTCTTCCTCACCACGGGGGGCACTAGAGTCATGTCACGGTATAGAAGAAGAGGAACGCAATGGCTGGAACATGGCCTTGACAGCGTGGTCAAACTTGGTTTATTGGGAAACTTGTGTTTTATGCTCAACTAAAAAAAGACTTTGTTGCCATGTGCCAAACTTCAGAGTCCTTGTTGAGAAAATGTTTTGTGCTCAACTAAAAAAGGACTTTTTGTTTTCCGGAAGAATCTGGTGCTCTATATGTAGACCGTGGAGGAAGTTTGTAATTTCCTTTCGTCTGCGAAGGTCTTACAGTTCTTACAGTTACAGATTCTCTTAAGGGTCTTCCAGTTTGCTGGGAACTTTAATATTGATTACAACAGGCATGTGGATTAAGATGGACAACTATATTGGACTGTGTGGCACATGGACTGGAAAACAAATAAGGCTTTAATCACTTTCTCAGGCTTTATTCATCATCCATGGACAGTGACCTTCTTTGGATTCGAACTTTAATGTTTTTTGGTTAGTTTATTTGTTTTGTTTTGCTGTAAGTGTTCCCAAAAAAGCTGATATTAGTTGAGATTTTTTCTACTGTAGTATAAAATATCAATTTTGCATTCAATAAGTGACTCTAATTCCTGCCTTGTTAGATCAACTATTTTATTGCAATTGGTTACCTTTTTATAATTCAAGCGTACAGTGGTTTTTGGGTTTGGTTAAACCGGAGACTGTTACAGTGTTACGATCCACACCTACCATTTCAAAGGCCTAAGTCGTGCTCCTACAACTCTTGCAGGCCTTCAGTGGAGTATCCTTCAAAAGGCTATGTGTTCAACTGTATACTTTTGTCTTCACTTCAAATCTTTAAGCTGCATTTACTAATTACTTTTGACTAATTAATGAGCTAGAAACATGAGCACCAACAATAGCCACATTCAAGTCCGGATTTACAACATATACATTTTATGTATAAAACTTGAGGAAAAGAAGATGGTGTGAAAGAAGTGGTCAGGAAGGTGGGAAATAAAACTTGGGACAAACTGATGGACGTGAAGGCAAAGAATCGTTTATTACACTGCTCACAATTAAAGGTGAATCTTCATATGGGAATTAAAGGTGTCTTTATGTCTGAAACTCTTTCCACACTGACCACATGTGAACGTCTTCTCTCCAGTGTGACTGTTCATGTGTTTTTTAAGGTTTCCCTTATGAGTGAAACCCCGTCCACACTGTTGGCAGGTGTAAGGCTTCTCTCCAGTGTGGATCCTCATGTGTTGTGTAAGGTTTCCTTTTTGAGTGAAACTCTGTCCACACTGAGTGCAGGTGTAGGGCTGTTCTCCAGTGTGAATCCTCATGTGGTTTCTCAGGTTCGCTTTGTGAACGAATCTGCTTCCACACAGCTTGCAGGTGAAAGGCTTATCTCCAGTATGAATTTTCATGTGAGATTTGAGGATTCCTTTTTGAACAAAACTCTTTCCACACAGTATGCATGTGTAAGGCTTCTCACCGGTGTGAATTCTGATGTGTCTGCCAAGGATGGCTTTTTGAGTAAAACTTTTTCCACACTGAGGGCAGGTGAAAGGCTTCTCTCCAGTGTGAATTAGCTTGTGCTTGTTAAGGTTTCCTTTTCCGTTAAAACTTTTTCCACAATGTTGGCAGGTGAAATAACTTCCGTTTGCTCCTTTTTGTGAAGTCGTTTCAGTCTGTGAGCAACTAAATGATTTTTCTACAAAAATGAATTCATGATCTTTTCTTTCAGTTTCATTCAAATCTTGACTTTCCGCTTTCAGTGGCATCAGCTCTAAGGGAAAAAAGACCAATACAAATTAACCCCAGTTTAATGACACAAAGCAACAAACATCAAATCCAACAACATGTGTGTTAGAAACTGTATGCATTAAAGGAGAAGTCCACTTCCAGAACAACAATTTATGAATAATGTACTCACCCCCTTGTCATCCACGATGTCTTTCTTTCTTCAGTGGTAAAGAAATGTTGTTTTTGAGGAAAACATTTCAGGATTTTTCTCCATATAATGGACTGATATGGTGCCCCGATTTTGAACTTCCAAAATGCAGTTTAAATGCGGCTTCAAACGATCACAAATGCAGCCGAGGAAGAAGGGTCTTATCTAGCGAAACGATCGGTTATTTTCATAAAATAATACAATTGATATACTTTTTCATGTCAAACGCTCGTCTTGTCTTACTCTGCCTGGACTGTTTTTGTTGCGGTTCATGTCAGTTAGTGTATGAGGAAAAACTCCCATCTCATGTTCTCACCTAACTTCAAAATCGTCTTATATCACTGTTTTACCTTTTATGTTAAGGGTGTTTGATCTTCTTTGCATGTTCACTTTGCAAAGACTGTGTCGGTTCTTCTGCAGTGATGTAGGATGATTTTGAAATGATTTTTGAAGTTGAGGGAGAAAATACGATAACCCTAACCCTAACCCTAACACTAACTGTCTTGAGTCAGAATACACAGAGTTCAGGGAGAGGAAGACAAGACGAGCATTTGAGATTAAAAAGTATTTAAATTGTTTTTTGTTCTTTTTAAAAATGAAAATAAGCGATCATTTCGCTAGATAAGACCCTTCTTCCTCGGCTGGGATCATTTACATCCGCATTTGTGATCGTTTGAAGCCGCATTTAAACTGCATTTTGTAAGTTCAAAATCGGGGCACCATATCAGTCCATTATATGAGAAAAATCCTGAAATGTTTTCCTCAAAAAACATAATTTCTTTATGACTGAAGAAAGAAAGACAATTTGAATGACAAGGGGTGAGTACATTATATGTGAATCTTTGTTTTGGAAGTGGACTTCTTCTTTAAACTACTAAAACATGTGGTTCATTTGATTTCAACTACATCTTACTTTAGTGGTATTAAATCTTTTCACAACATAGACTAGAACACTTTCTAAAACATCTTGAGAATTAAGTCCTATTTAACCACAACAACTTTGTTCGTGTAAATTGAGACATCTCATTAAATACAAGTATGGAGCACCACAGGCCTTAGTATTAGGTCCTCTGCTTTTCTCCAGGTGCATCCCCTGAAAGGGTTACTTGGATGTTGATATGATTCTTTAGGGTCTTAATGAAAAGTCTCTAATATACTGATTAAAAAATTCTCATTAAAAATTCTCAATGGTTTTGTAAAACAACACCCTTTTCAAAATCAGCTCTGCAAAAATCATCTCATTCTGAGTGATTGTTCCTTTAAATGCAAATGAGCTCTGCTTGCCCCGCCCCTCTCTTCTCGCTGTGGAATGACGATCTTGTTTACTTTAGCCACATTTAGCCGTGTTTAACCACGAAACTTGCTAACTAGCACATTATTAGGAAAGGCGATCGCAAAGATTCATAAATAAACCCCTTATACTCACTTCTGCTGTAAGTGAAGCTGGATCACGCAAACATAGACAGATTTATGTAGATCGGGAGGCTCATTCCCTTCACAAACAAACATAATCCACTGCATCTTCAGCGGCTCAGATGTCGGGAGTAAATGACGACCACTATGTTCATTATTACATTCAACCGCAGAAAACCTCAATTGCTCAGCAGCCATCATTGTCTACGTCCCTGCTCCGGCATCGAAACAATGGCGATTGGACTGTTACAGCTCATTCAGGGCGGGTTTAAGGTAAAACGCCAGTTTGAATCAATCTGTTGTGGGAGCGGATCCTCTGTCGGTGTGTCGTCACACAGATAACATGCTGAGAGTGGCTCGATTTGAAAAAGGGGATATTATTTTTACAGATTAAATAAAAACTACTGCATGGATTTTTATCATTATAGGGTAGATTTGTACATACACTGACAACACACATTAATGTTCAAACAACATGAAAAAGTGAACTTAGCATCCGATGACCCCTTGAAAGACATTATTTCACTGTTATTCCATTGATAGTCAGTTTTATATTGCTTTATTTGTTTGTAGTTGCTAAGTTTAGGTATTGGGTAAGATTAGAGATGTAGAATAAGGCATTAATATGTGCTTAATTAGCACTAATAAATGGCTTATATTCTAGTAATATGCATGCTAATAAGCAGCTAGTTAAGAAACCGTAAAATAAAGTGTTACCGTAACAAAGGGTTTGACAGAACTATGGTTTATCTGCAATTAACAACAAATTTCGTTTAAAGTATTTCATGCATAAAGAAATGCATCTATTCAGCCTTTAGTGCATGAGGATGAGAAATGTATATAGACTAAGTCACATGTTTTTCAAATACATAATAAATAAAATGCATTGACGTTTGTCAACCTCATAGTTGAGATTTCCCTGAAATGATATATTTAACATAAAATAAAAAAATAATAATAAACTTAAAATGATTTCCAATCTGCACTACTCAACATGTCTAACCCTCCTGCAAAGTACAAATATTTTCACCGTCTCTGTTTAATGTCTGTTGCCTTTTCTATTTGTTATGTGAGGGCATTAGTGGGAGATTCTTGTTGATAAACAGAAGCATCTCTGCTTTCTCACACCTAGTTCTGTTTGTTTTTTCATCCATAACATTTGCAGCAGCAGAAAATGAACGTCTATCCTGGGGCTGATGGGTATTTCTTTGCAAGGCAAGGTCTGGGACCCGGAACTTGTTTTAGGCTTCGCGCTAGTAGCTGCTGCCGCGGCCGCTTCGTATTCTTTTAATACAGCTTTGATGACAACCCTTCAAGTGAGATATGAGATTTGTTTTGTTAAAGGGGTCATCGGATGCAAAGTTCACTTTTACATGTTGTTTGAACATTAATGTGTGTTGGCAGCGTATCCATGCAGTGGTTTTTAATTCATCTGTAAAAAATAATCAAATCGAGTCGTTCTCAGATGCCTGTCTATGTGGCGTCACACCGACACAGGCCGCTCCCACGAGAGTTGATTGACATGAGCGTCTTACCTCAGATCAGCGGTAACAGTCCGACCTCCAGCTATACTCATCACTCACCCAAAAGTCTCCTGAACATTACCTACTCTTCGCCTGCATCTATCCTCTGTATCTGGTCTTATAGATTACGCATATGGATGTCGTCCTCTACATATACACATCGCGGAGTTCGTTTATCGTCGCTTAGGACCAGTGATGAGTCTGTGCTTAACGAGAGCGTGCAGCTAAGTGGTAATTTTGCTCTACTCAACACTCGGTCTTTGACTGGGAAAGGAACGTTTCTTCAGGACTTCATCTCTGTCAATAACTGTGATATGCTGATGCTCACAGAACCCGGCAAACATCTAATGACTTTGTTGAACTTAATCTGCTTTCTCCTCCTGGTTTCAGTATTTTGACTAAGCCCCGAATTGGAGGCAGGGGTGGGGGCCTGGCAGTGGTCTATCGCCAGTGTCTCCTTTCCATGAGGTGACTTCGTTTGAATATTTGGCATTTAGAATCACTAGTCACTCTCCACTGCTTATAATGCTGGTGTATCGCCCTCCTAAAATGAACACTCATACAACATAGTTTATATCAGATTTGTGTTAATTGCTGACAATTGCTTCTGCCCATTCTGCAGCTATGCTATTGCTAGGGGACTTCAATATTCATGTGGACACAAATACTGTTCATGCTCTTGATTTCATGTCTGTTCTTGATCGTTTTAATCTGCAGCAACATATTGATTTTCCAACTCACGTACACGTGCTTGTTACCTGCACCAGGACAGTGGATGCGAGTCATGCGGCATTCGAGTTAGAAACAAACAGAAACTAAACAGAGGCGAATGAGTGAGGCAGAGCAATGTGCAAGTAAGTCCGTTAAGAACCCGGACATTTTAGTACCTAAAAAAGGATCTTTTTCCAAAGTGTGGGTTTACTTCGGTTTCAAACCAGATGATGATACTCAGCAAACCATATACTGCAAGAAATGTTCAGCAATTGTTTCTGCACCAAAGGGGAACACCACAAATTTGTTTAATCACCTGAAACGTAATGATATACAACAGTATGAAATGGTACGGAAAAACAAAGCCGCTCAATCACAAAGTACCTGCAGCCAGACAAAGCAAACCCAACAACCTCCCCCAGACGCAATCGCGTTTCACCTGGCTAAAGATATGGCTCCCGTGACCACTGTTGCAAAAGACGGGTTTAAAAAAACTCATCCAAACCCTTGATAAGCGCTATTGTGTTTCACACGTTGCAATCCCTGCTCTGTACAACAAATGTCGTAAAACAGTTGAGACGGAATTGCGAGACGTACGCAATTTTGCAGCAACTTCAGATTTATGGACCGGCAGAGCAATGGAACCATACATGAGCATGACGATCCATTTCATTACTGATGACTTTGAGATGAAAAGTCTGGGTTTTTCTCTGAGGACCACACTGGTGAAGTTTTGGCGCAAGGATTAAAGGATGCTCTCATAAACTGGAAGTTAGAGGAGGAGAATCTTGTGTGCATCACTACAGACAACGGAAGCAACATCCATAAATGACTGGACACGACTGCGGTGTTGTGGCCATAGGCTTCATCTTGCAATAGGCGACTTTAACAAACAAAATGAAAATAGCCTTTCGTAATTGTCTTTATTAACTTTTAATGCTTAGCCAAATTAAAAAACAGTAGTAAGGCATTTGTACTATTTTTATAACGCTTAAACATTCTACTTTATAAGATTCTTATTGTAAAGTGCTACATTTTTTTAGTTAATGTAAGTTAATGCATTTACTAACATGAACAAACAATGAACAAATTACAAAATGTATTTCTCTTTTTTAACGTTAGTGAATGAAAATGCGAATTAATTCATGCAAACTTACAGCGCATTAACTATGTTAACAAGCACAACTTTGAATTTTAATAATGCATTAGTAAATGTTTAACTATTATTAATAATGCTGTACATGCACTGTTCTTACTCAGTTCATGTTAGTAAATACTTTAACTACCATTAACCAAGTAACCTATATTGTAATGTGTTGCCAAAAAAAACCTTATTTATAAAAAAAAAAGCTATTAAAACTTAAAATCATTGTTGCACTATTAATATAAAAAGTCTTACTGAGAGTTAGCACAAAAGCAACATTTTTCGTCTGCTTTGTTTTTAACCTTAACTTTGAAGTCTCCTATTAACTTTCTTAATTAATAAAACGAAAATTTTACGCCACCTAATAGCAGTCTCTCATTAAAATGGAAATTTACTGAGTAGATTCAAAATACTTGAATGTGAAACTAACAGAAGTAAGCTACAACACAATTCTATTATTTCTCCAGCTAAGTTTAAAAGTTTATGTAGTGAAGTCTACGTTAGCTCTAATTTTATATCTGATCTAGCAAATAGCCTCAATACTAGTGGATTCCTTATTTACATCACCAAATGTATACCATTTATAAATGTGTGTTTAAGACTTCAGACTTGTTAACCGATTTTTTTCTTCTTCTAGAGAATGCAATGAAGGACCCACGAATTGAACGTGCTCTGGGTTTGTGCAAAAAGCTTGTCGGGTGTTTCGGCTACAGTTGGAGGAGGAAGAGGGAGCTTTCTGAGGCACAAAAACAACTCTGTTTACCAGACCACAAGCTGAAGACAAGGTGGGGATCTAGGCAGGCTATGGTGAGGAGAATACTTGAGCAGCAAGCTGCCATCGCCCATGTCCTGTCTTCTGACCGCAAGGCTAGGCACCTTTGAGATGTCAAAGCTAACAACAGTTGAGGTAAATCTAGCTATATATTTACTGTGTATTACAATGTACAGAATTGTTTCAATTGTTAATAAGTTATTTTTTAACATGTTTAAACTGTGATGAAATGGACATGATTTGTCCTTCGCAGGAAAGTCTCCCTACTACAACTAGCAGGAGCAGTCCTGCAAAGAAGACTCGAAAGACCTTAGGGAGCTTCTTCAAAGCAGCACAAAGAAACACAGGGCCAACAGATCCAGCCTCACAGCAACAACAATCCGTCAGCATGGAGCTACAGTCTTACCTGTTGTTAAGCAACGCAGACAGTGAAGTCGATCCATTAGTATGGTGGAAGCCTCACAAGGAGAGGTATCCAAGATTGTCTTTACTGGCCAGGAAATACCTTTGCATTCCTGCAACCAGTTCCCCTTCAGAAAGGGTTTTCAGCACGGGAGGCAACATCGTCTATTGTCGCCGTTCTGCACTGAAGCCACAAAATGTTGATAGGCTAGCGTTTCTAGCTAAGAATCTTTAAATCGCTTTACTCTGACATAATACCTTTGTATGTTTATTTTTTTAATGTGTAATGGTGATTTTTTTTTTCTTCTTTACATTACTACATTATTTTTCATTACATTTCTTTACATTTAAAGCAAAGAGTATTATGTCTTGCGATTTTACTGCTGTTTGATAACCTAATGTTCAGGGGTAAATCTTTAAAATAAAAAAAGTTCTCCAGAATCGTGATCTTTATTCTAAGCAAAAAAGATTGTGATTCTCATTTTATCCAGAATCGTGCAGCTCTACCACACACTGGACTTGGTTTGCCCTACTGCTATTGACATTAGTGCCTTAAGCAGCTCTGATAAAGGAGCTCTGATCATAAACTGATAGATTGTTACATTCCAGAAACTGCTGTTAAACCCTTAATTGACTATCGCGCAAGGAAGCTGGTTGATCCTCTGTCATTCTCTGCTGATTCCCCCTTTTCTGGCTGTTGCAGTCTTTCCAGTGCTGAAGACATTCTTAATGTCTAAGATGAAAGTATTTCTACCATTCTGAATCATTTTGCTCCCTTAAAATCTAGACAGGTCCCTTCCTCACGCACTTCTCCTTGGTTCAACCCTGAGCTTAGGGCAATGAACACAGTGGTTGATGAGACAATCTGGCTGTCTAATTCCTCTACTTGTCTTCTTGATCCTGCACCTACCTCTTTTCTAAAGAATTGTTTGCCCGCTTTGTCACTACCCATCACTCACTTCATTGTCAACTGGAAGGGTGCCCGCTAAGCTTAACGTCCTGGGGTCGGTGGCGGGAGCACTCGCATATTTTCCAGATGTCTGCAAAAAGAACTTGAATTGCTCCCTCAATTTTGATTGGACACATAAAAGTAATACATCACCTGAATCTGTAGAAAGTTTACTTTTATTTGTGTAC
>JAHKKF010527677.1:0-10785 GCA_019740295.1 Labeo calbasu | reverse complement strand
AAAAAAAAAAATCAGACAACTGTTAGTATGACAATATTTACACAACTATCAATACTTTGTTGACTAATTACCTAGCAATGCTTAATTTTGTTCAGTCTGTGGTGTAAAAAGATCGCATTAGCAATTAAAGAAAAAAACAAATGCAAAACATGGTCAGTTCAAAGTGTCTGAGTGATTTTTAGTCCCAAATTTGTATCAGTTTTACTGGTTAAAATTTTTGGGTGTAATATGTCACAGTTTACTTTATTTTGCTATCCTCACTTACATGAATGAACTATAGTGTCCTGCACCCACTAGTTAAAAAAAATAAAAAACTGTATATGTATATTTGACTGTATATATTTGGGTCAAAGATGTTAAGATATCCACATCTAAAGAAATTTAAGTGATTTTATGTCCATAGAAAGCACATTAAATGTAATTAAAGTGTCTACTTTTAAGATTTCAAATTTTTGGATAATACAATGTCAAAATATGGTTGAAATAATGTTACATTATCATTCAGTGTAACAGTATTTATGTAAATATTCAAACAACATGCTTATTCTGACTTGTACATATTAAAATATATAAAAGAATAAGGGAGCAAGTTAAATTTTAATGTGTTTTAAATGAGTAAAAACCTAGAATAGTGGCACTAATTAGTATTTGGGTGAAAGTAATCCATCTTGTAATATGTCATAAATTGATTTTTGTTGTAAATATGCCTGACAAGATTGTTACACTGAATTACATTTGTGGGTGTCTTCTGTAAATAAGGGAAAAATGTATAAAATGTATTTTTTGCTCAGTAAAAAAACAAAAACAAAAATGCAGTTAAATTAAACAGAAAACTTTTACTTTTTGGAAAAACAACAATTTAAAGCAGTAATACGCTTATTGTTTTTATGCTTAAACCCTTTTTCATCTTTGACCCATTTACATATATTTTTATATATTACATATCAATGTTCTATTATCTTGGTTGTAGCAAACTTGAGATTAAAAAAAGCTATTGCTCAATCAAACATGTCATTTTAGCATTTTATTTATCCAGATATTTAAGCTTTTTTATTCTTACTCATGTTTCGCAGGACAACACGTTGCGCGTGAAATGCTGTACCGGGTGCGCTACCGAGCAAGTTTACTACGTTAGAACAGCCATACACATGGAGCTGGGTAAGTGATGCCAACAGCAAACTGTATTAGTTTACAAATCATGGCATTTCAGCTCATAATAGTCTGCATATTAATCAATAATTGGTGAACGAACAAAAGTTGTTGGTGTTTTATTGCCACTAGTGTCTATTTCACCTAGAATCTGCAGTGAATTGTATGCATGTATAGGTGTGTTTTTGGCTTATGTTTAATATTAGTCAAAAAGCCATTTTTAGGCATTGATCTTTGAGGTCCAGCAACAGAATCAAGCCTCTACTCAGAAATATGTCACATTATTAAAGAAAAATGGATAGCAAACTGGAATTCATATTGATTTTATTGAATTTTACACTAAATTAAATATGCAGTGTCACAAGGTCATGTGACAGTGTAGTATACTACATTTCGAAGAGTCTTGTCATTGTACAGTATGTACTATTTAGCATACTATTTATGAAAAATAAAACAGTCAGCATTTCATTCAGAACACAACCAAATATTGGTGGGTCTGAAGACTTTCCACAAGCTTATTTTTGAGATTTGCCTATTCTAATGCACCTGGTTTGAATACAGAGCAGCGTGTACACAGAAGAGTACAACTCTGTCACCATGCCAAGCCTATGGCTCTGTGATATATTAGTGCTGTCTCCTGTCTGTGTGGGGCGTCACTGAAGTTTCCCATCTATAAACTCCTCTCTGAAGACCCAACAGCTGCGACAGGGATGCGGGGAACGCTCAAGACATCAAACGCACAATCTTTCCACAACAATCAGAGACAAAATCTCCATTACATACAACAGAAACAAGTTTTATCCAACGCTCAATCAAAAATAATGGCCTGGTTGTACTGGAGATCCAAACATAAAAAAAACTGTCTGCTGTTCTCATTAGCAGCGCTTGGTAAATAACCACCTAGCAACTATCCAAAATGCTCTGGCAACCATTCACAACACACTAGCAGCTTTAGTTTGTATAAATGCGATGTAAAAAAAATATAACTTCCTGTTTGGTTTAGATAAAAGAATCGTGATGAAAAGGCTACATAACAACCTCTTTAGTAATCACCGCTAATAATGCGTTAGCATACACACATTTGAGGGGTGAATGAAATCTAATGTCTCTGCTGGTGGAGCTGCACTCAGTTTTGGCGTTTGCATAATTTCCTTTTGTAAAATTTAGAAAAGCCCCGCTCTTTTTCTCAATTATCATGTCAAACAGCAGATGAGGCTAATGGGCAAACTAGCTAATAGCGGAGGTGCGTCTCTGTGTGTGAATGAGGGTGTGCGTATTTATGTGGGCGGATGATTGGTCTTCTGATGACGGAGACAGGCTTGTCCTCTCGCACAGCCTCTCTGTCTGGCATAAAGGAGTTTATTGATGAGGTTCATGAATTAAATATCCCGCGCAGTCTGCTGAATAGAAATGCATTATTAATACTCATTTTTAAGATCTCCAGATTTTTTTTTTTTTTTGTAATTTAAAAAATTCAAATAAGCAAAAACAGATAGGAATGAAAAAATATTGGAAATTAGTACACAGTTAAAGTCAAAAGTTTACATACACCTTGCAGAATCTGCTAAATGTTAATTATTTCAGAGGGATCATACAAAATGCATGCTATTTTTTTATTTTGTACTGACCTGAATAAGATATTTCACATAAAAGAAATTTACATATAGTCCACAAGAGAAAATAATAGTTGAATGTATATTTCTGTGATAGTTGTTCAGGAGTCCCTTGTTTGTCCTGAACAGTTAAACTGTCTGCTGTTCTTCAGAAAAATCCTTCAGGTCCCACGAATTCTTTGTTGTTTCAGCACTTTGTGTATTTGAACCCTTTCCAACAATGACTATATGATTTTAAGATCCATCTTTTCACACTAAGGACAACTGAGGGACTCATATGCAACTATTACAAAAGGTTCAAATGCTCACTGATGCTTCAGAAGGAAACACAATGCATTAAGAGCCGGGGGTGAAAACTTTTGAATTTAAAGATCAGGGTAAAAGTAAATTATTTTGTCTTCTGGGAAACATGTAAGTATCTTCTGTAGCTTTTGAAGGGCAGTACTAAATGAAAATAAATATAGTATTTAGGCAAAATAAGAAAAATGTACACATCTCCATTCTGTTCAAAAGTACTGCATCGTGCTTCCTTCTAAAGCGTCAGTGAGCGTTTGAACCTTCTGTAATAGTTACATACGAGTCTCTCAGTTGTCCTCAGTGTGAAAAGATGGATCTCGAAATCATACAGTCATTATTGGAGAGGGTTCAAATACACAAAAATGCTGAAAAACCAAAGGAATTGTGGGACCTGAGGGATTTTTCTGAAGAACAGCAGGCAGTTTAACTGTTCTGGACAAACAAGGGACTCATGAACAACTACCACTAAACAAAAAAATGAAAAAACACAGCTGTGGATCATTCAGATAACAACACAGTATTAAGAATCAAGTTTTTCTTGTGGACTATATGCAAATGTCTTTTATGTGAAATATCTTAATAAGGTCAGTACTAAATAAAAAATAACATGCATTTTGTATGATCCCTCTTATTTTGGTAACATTAACATTTTGCAGATTCTGTAAGGTGTATGTAAGCTTTTGACATTTGACAACTATGTGCATACCTTTATTTCAAGAATAACATATTTAAAATCAGCAATAAAATCTGACAGTGACATCTTGGATTTTGCCTCTCTAGCTCAATTTATGCTAAAAAGTATGCATGTTTAATAAACAAACTATCGAAAAATGTTCAATTTTCTTCTCTTATACTGACTCCGACTGACAGTCGCAGCTGTGTATTTGTTTATTTCTTTGTATACCACAGCGTGGAATCCTACACTGAATATCTCACACTCTTTGACCTTGGGACTGTTTGTCTGTGGGAATATGAGAACAATGTCCATTAACAGGAACATGCATACGAGAAAATCTCCAGAGGGAACAAAATCCAGTGTTTATGAAAAGATGGTTAGACAATCTCTCACAGGACTGCGCTTCTGACCGGAACACACTGATCTCCAACATTCAAAATTCACAATTACTCTTCAATTGTTTAACTGTGGTATCTGAAAGGAGACTATATGGTATAACAGTAGACCTTAGTCAGAATAGTGCCATATTTACTCTAATTTTTGACAGAAATAAAAATAAGGGAATGACTGTTTAGTCGACAAAATGTCTTTCCGGAAATAATTTCAGTGGACAAAAACTCCATAAATCAGTTTTGAAAGTTGACGATTTGGAGAAGATTGTGTGATCTTCGACCTTCATATGTAAATGTTTGGAAACTACAACAAACTATGGCATTAAAAAAAAAACAGTAGTGTAAATATAGTAAAAAATGCAATGGAAAAACATATGTTTCGCAAGACTTCCTTAAGAGATTATCATGGCCCAAGCACCGGTGGTGCGAGGAGCCTATTGGAATTGCTCAGTTTCTTCTTCTTCTCCAAAATGAATCACATTGTGAAGGCCTAAACATGCTCGAAAACTCTAAAACTTTGTATGTGTGTCAGAAGTGGCGAAAATTTACGTCTGATATGGGTTTCAGAAATTTCAGCGAAGTGCTTCTCGAGCTATGTTTCACATACATATACAAAATTCGGTAGATGTGTAACACACCAATATCTACAAAATAGTCTCTCGGTATGAAGTCCGAAACCCAACAGGATGTCTGTTATTTTGAATTTTCTCGGCACGTTTTGTGCCATTTTTGCCATTTTCAGGCGTATTGAAACAAACTCCTCCTAGAGATTTAAACAGATCAACACCAGATTTGGTGAGTGTAATCTAAAGCCCTCTGTGATGTTAAATTGCGAAGAGGTTTTCGTTAAAGGGCGTGTCTGTGGTGGCCTGACAAACTTCGATGTTTTGCCATGAAACAGGAAGTTGTTATAAATCAGGCATACAATGTCCGATCTGCACCAAAATTCACATGATTGATAAGAGTCCTGTCCTGAACACATGCCCATATTCAGTTATAGTCATAGCGCCACCTGCTGGCAATAGGAAGTGGCACGTTTTACGCTTAACAATCTCCTCCTTGAGATTTAATGACATGAACATTATATTAAGTGAGTCTACTCTAAAGGCCTTTGCAATGTTTAATTGCAAAGATCTTGAGTTTTCGTTGAAGAGCGTGTCCGTGATGGGATGACAAAGTTCGATGTTTCGCCATGTAAAAGTCCAATGTACCCCAAAATTCATATGTTCGATAAGAGTCAATAAAGGCCAGTATTCTGTTATAATCATAGCGCCACCTGCTGGCAAAAGGAAATTACTTGTTTTACACTAAATTAAACATGCAGTGTCCAATCTGCGCTAGACTTAAAATGTTTGGTAGGAGCCTTTGTCCCAAGACATCTAAAGGCCAATATTCAGTTAGAATCATAGCGCCACCTGTTGGCAAAAAGATATGTCCTGTTTTACACTAACTCATATATACCACATTCAATCTGCACCAAACTTCATATGTTTGATCAAAGTTTAGAAACTTGAAGACATCTACATGTCAATATTCAGTTATAGTCATAGCGCCACCAGCTGGCAGCACAAAGTTTGGCATGTTTAAATGACTTTGACACATTCCTCCTACATTTACCACTTTAAATGCATATTGCCCACCGTTCGCTGTTTTCCTAAAGCCACCAGGTGGCGGTGAGCACGGGTGCGAGGGCACTTTCAACGCTGTTTGCTGTTTTAATTTAACTAGAATCATTTACACCAAAATAGCATACTCTATTATAGAAATATTTATTTGTATTTTAGTGCTGTTTTATTACAATGTGAGTGATATGCATGCAAAAATTCAATGCAAAAACATGCTGAAATCTTTTTTCTCATTTCGCTTTTCTCAAAATCTGTGAAGCATCTGCAGTGTCCAAGACTACCATGTACTCCTTCCAAAACACTTGTAAGACAATTGTAAGACCACACTTTTGCAAACCCACAAGTCTTTTCTCTTTTCCATCAACAGTTTGAGCTTAGCTCTCTTTTTCAGAAACACTAAAACTACGTTTGTCATCTTAGACTGACTTTTGTTAAACAACCAATGAAGAAAACAAATTATGAATGAGGTGTTAAATGACGACTTGCTGTACATTCACAGATTAATGAATTCTTTGACCAGAACATCATGTTTTAGCTAACAAGTAAAAGCTCTGGACTCATCTCTGCAAAAACTGCAGCGTGACTGTGAAAGTTTCTCTAACATTAACATGCAGATCCAGTCATTCACTGCAGTGAAACCTCAGCCAATGACTCACACACTTTACTAATCGTTCCTGATCAATCTTGGAAAGCAAATAAACATTTTAAACCACTAATCTGGAGTAAGTAAACAGTGGACAGTTTACTTAAAGCAAAGACCACTGGCTTTCATTTTAAATGGACAGAAAAGTTCACGTATGTCTGCCAACATCGGTCAAAGAACAGCAGAAAAATCCCAGTATTATGCTCACAAATTTCTGTCAATGCTTGGCCTGTGTTCCCTGAAGAAAACATCCTGTGCAATTTTCTGTAACAGACATCTAAATCAGATAATAATGGATTACTTGACAACAAGACTTTTCCTGCAAGGACTCGGAGACTAAATGCCGATGGAAATTTATGTCTTGCAGGTGTACTTTGTGATTTCAGTCCCATCTGAAATTGAACATGACCTGATTTCCTCACACAAGAAACACTGATGAAGCCAATTACCTATTGTTTTGGGTATCCTGTGACAAATCTAATCCCGTCTGAACAAGAATAAATGTGACTGGCGGATATATTATTTTTATTATTATAACCTCTATTGAAGCTAGAGGTAATTTTCGTGTGGGTGTGAAACTTCTGACTACGTGATGCACTTTGCCAACTTTCTGAGTCAAATAACTCTTGGGTTTTTATGCTATTAAGCTGGTTGTGCTGTTATTCATTTGTCTACATTGTGCAAAACCAATTATTGAAGATTATTGGAGTGTTTTACAAGAAAATGTTGAGCCTGATACATTTTGTAACGTGAAATAGACCTTAAATGCTGTAATTTGAGATCTCTCTCCTGTACCTGTTGGCTGAGTATAGCATCTGCTCACGCTTCACAGTCTTTGCTTGCTAAGCATGTTTACTCTGCACATGGGAATGTGACAAGGCTGAGCACACAGAGCTGGCCTTAGTGTTTGACACGGCTTTGTTTGGACCTTTTATTACTGGGAACTACTTTCTCCAGCTCATGAGCTGTGTTTAAGAACAAAAAAAAGAGTTCTGGCCAGCTAGGAAACAATTTTAGGCATTATAAGCACATGCTGGATTGCTGTTCCAAATGAGATATTCATTTTGTCAATTCTAAGGTAGCATCTCATGTATCTTTTGTAGATTCCAGAATGCACTGCAATGAGATTATTGAGAATGTTTATCCAAACGAGAGTTTAATTAGGTACTAAAACTATCAATGAAAAATCAAATGTAGTTTAAATGACACCCAATTTTATCCAATATTTATTTGTGTTGTATAATATTAGCATCACTATTAAACATTAAATGAGTGTTATATGAAACTGTATTTTTTTGTAACAATATAAAAGTCAATTTAATGCATCCTTGTGAAGAAAAGTTAATTTCTTCCAAAAAAAAAATGTATCACGATTTTCAACTTTAAGAAGAAATTATGCTGAAAATTCAGCTTTGCATCACACAAATAAATTATATTTTAAAATATATTCAAATACAACACAGTTATTTTAAATTGTAATAATATTTCACAATATTACTGTTTTACTGTGTTTCATCAAATAAATACATATATTTACATATATACATATAAATACATATATACTACATATATTGTAAAAATGTCAATTTGGTGTAAAGCTGCTTTGCAACGATATGTATCGTGAAAAGCGCTATACAAATAAATTTGAATTGAATTGAATTGAAATACAGCCTTGGTGAAAATCTTATCGTCCTATTGTGTTTTATTTTTTCCCCAAATTCCACTGTATATTTTTCCAAATTCCATTTATGTTTTTTGGCCTGTGTTTTTTTTTTTTTTCTTAGACTCTGTTTTGCTTGGCAACCACTTTGTTTCAACCACAACTGTTTCTGAGGAACTACATTTTTTGGTGGAAGAATGCTGTTTTTATTTATATCATTACACTTTATTTTCTCAGTTTTATTTAGTAAAACCTTACTGCGTATATTAAATAACCATTTTATAAAAGCAATAAGCCCTGTGAAGCCACGGTTTACAGTAAAACAGCTAAGAGGGTTTTAGGCACTTTGCATCAAGCCTAACAACACCTCTTAGCTGTTATAAATTCACTGTAAACTATTGGCTTCTTGTTGCTTATTGCTTTATTTTATGACTGGATTCTGTGAATCGCATTGCGGAAATCATAGGGCCCTATATATCATTGACTAGAAAATGCAGGAAGAAACCACCTAAAAAGCTCCTAGCACCACCTTAGGCCCCAAGACCCACTGATCTTAGCTAAAAGTTCACTGCACCTGCACCAGATTCATCAACTAGCAATCTGATCCCTGGTGAACACAGCTTCAACTAAATAACAGCCATTTTTGTGCTAAACCAGAGAAAACCCACAAAACATTGATTATTAAAGAGGCATTAACATGGAAAAGATGCATTAATCTGGCATTTTCAGTCGCCCCAAAAGGCAGTAAATCCCTTGAGTGGTCATGCATTCTTTATACCGGCCAGTTCTTTGTGTGTCTCTGAGCGAGTGAACTAAAACGGGCACGTTGTATAGGCTTTACCCCAGCCATCTGTCTGTCTGTCTGTCTGCCTGTCTGTGCTTCAGTCTGGCAGCTGCTGGTCACTTCTGTCTACGGCTCCTGACAGCTAATGCTGTCTGCTAATGCTGATGGCCGCTTTCAGCCCAACTGACCGTGAAACACAATGCCCCAGTACCAGACCAGAGAGCATTAGAGATATTGATGTTTGAAAAGACATACAGACCGAATTATTTATTTTAGCCACAATATGACCTTGCGTGTCAAATTGCGAACCAAGATTTTAGCACAGAAAATGAAAGGAATGAAATTCGTATCCTTCATAGATTAAGCAATCCCAGAATGTAATGCAACTGCATTCATTTAAAATAGAAGAAAAATGCTATTTAATTCAATACAATGGTATATAGTATAGTACCACAAAACCTCTAAATAGAAGCATTCTTTAGCAGTATGTTGTTCTGAAGAGAACCTGCAAAATCACAGAAGGGTGTGAGAGACGTCTTTCTGCCAGAGTGCATGTACACAGTCAGGTAAAGGTCAGGGTTCGACTATCACTGCTGTTTGACTGACACATTGGCTTATGAATAAAGTGAGTATGATGTTATAAGGGCTTTCTGTTTCCTTTTATGTTTAGATGTTTCAGAAGAATTAGCAAAAGTAGAAATGCTTCCACTTCCCATTTCTGTTCTCAACTCAGCCATCAACATTTCCAAAGATCTAAAGATGAAAGGCAACAGAAAGCCCTTATGACATCACATTACTTAATTCATATGGTATAAAGTCATTAGGGCTTTCTGTTTCCTTTCAGTTTTAGACGTTTCAGAAGAATTAGTAAAAGTAGAAATGGTTCCACTTCCTAGTTCTATTCTTGACTTCTCAACTTGATTGTGTCAGGGGTTCAAAAAGTTGGGGTCAGTAAGTTTTGGTTGCTTGTTTGTTTTAGAAGCATTAAATTGATCAAAAGTGACAGTAAATACATTGATAATGTTACAAAAAAAAATTGAGCAGCAAATAACCATATTATGATTTCTGAAGGATCATGTGACACTGAAGACTGGAGCAGTGGCTAAATTTACAGTATTACCATGCATGTGTTCATTTACAAAGATTTTTGGCAATCTGAAAATGCAAAACAGGTTTTAAAGTGCACGGTTTTGCAAACAATACTATTATCATCTCCGTGTAAACTACAAAGACGTAAATTTGTGAAAATAGTCAGTCTGTAGGTATATGCGTTGATATGTAGTGTTTCTTTACGAAGTGACGGGCCTGGCATGTATAATACATTTTTTATGCATCGTTGTGTGAACATACTCCTGGTGTGTGCACATTAAAACCGAAGCAAATATTCCCATCACGTTATTGCTCTAGATTACTCGCAGTATGTTTTTCACTCGTGCAAATAAAAATATTGTGTAATGTTCTCCTCCATTTTCTGATACAGTTGTGAAATACGCGATTGAGGCGTATATTGCACATTCGAGGCAATCGCACCATTTGCATTGCCCAGCACAAATTCGCATCTATTCAAGTCTTTGCATGGACTTTGTACTGTACGTAAACTACTCGCGTGAATAATTAAATTCCCTTTTGGTGTGCAAACACCATTAGTAGTATTCAAAACATTTACATTTTTAGTGTATCATTGCTGTGTGAACATACTCTTGTGGTGTGTGCACACCAAAAGCGTAATGGATAATCGCTCCGCGTTATTGTTCTAGGTTATTTGCGGGATATTTTTTGTATCACTCGCGCAAATACTGTGAAAATATTGCGTAATGTTCTCCTCCATTTTCTGATACAATCGCAGAATATTCGATGGAGGCATATATTGCACATTTGTGGCAATCGTGCCATTTGCATTGCCCGGCACAAATTAGCATCTATTAGTGTCTTTGCATTGACGTTGT
>JAHKKF010527673.1:0-31076 GCA_019740295.1 Labeo calbasu | reverse complement strand
ATAATGTAGGAATTCACCTTCTATGGGTAATATTGTATATAGGAACACTTTTGGAAGCAGCAATATGTCTTTTTTTAGTATGGATGACGCAGAATTTTTTCCTTTGTCTTTTTTTGTCTTGATAGAACTGCTTTTGGCAAGTTGGATGGGGACTATTTATGAACAACAATTTCTGAGTTGTGGGATTTGACTGGGCCACTATAGGATGTTAACCTCTTTGATTTTAAGCCACTCCATAGTGACTTTAGCTGTATGTGGCTGCTCTGCTGGAAGATGAATCGTTTTTTCCAAGTGCATGTCCTCGTGGGACTGCAGCACTATTTCCTTCAGGTTTTTTCTGCATCCATCAATTTTTCCCTCTATTTCAATGTATTTCCCAGTCCCTGTTGTAAACAAGCATCCCCAAGCACAATGCTGCATCTCCATATTTCAAATGCAGGTCTACTTGAGACGTGATGAGCTTTTTCAACAAAGGTTTACGTTCTTTCCATTTTTTAGATTTATGAATAGCTTTATGAATAGCTTAAATAGCTTTTTTTCTGAGTATGCGTGGATCTGATGGACTTCATTGTGGATGAGATATCAGTGCAGTATATGGTTTGATTACATAATTTTCTTGACTTTTTTGTTCCATAAATGTTCCTATAATGTGTTTTAGATTTACTTTGAGAAGGTTGAGAAGATTTGAAACAAAAACAAAACGAAACAAAAAAACAGAATAAATCCAATATCAGGAACATAATTTTTAATCACATTTCTACAATCAAATTCTCTACATATGCACGTTATGTATGTTATTATTTTTATTTTTATGTAATTTTATTGTATTTATTCTTGATGTGATTAAAAGATTTCATTTGTTAAAAACATGCTAACAACATGCTAATCATGGTAAAAAATATGCCAACATGTTAATCATTCCAAAAACATGCTAGCAACATGTTAATCATTCTAAAATATGATATCAACTTGGTAATCATGTTAAAAACATGCTATAAACATGCTAGCAACATGTTAAAATATGATAGCAACATGGTAATCATGTTAAAACATACTATACACATGCTAACAACATGCTAATCATGTTACAAACATGCAAACAACATGCTAATCATGTTAACAATGTGTTAATCATGCTAACATCATGCTAACAACATGTCATGTTAGAAACATGTTAACAACATATTAACCATGCTAAAACATGTTAACAACATGCTAATCATGTTAGAAACATATTAACATTGTGTTAATCATGCTACAATATGATAGCAATGTGGAAAGCAGATTAAAACATTTTAACAACATACCAACAACATGTTAATCGTGTTAAAAAATGATATAAACACGTTAACGTTAATTATGTTACAAACATGCTAATAACATTGTAGTCATGTTAACAACATGCTAACCATGTTAAAAACATGGTAGCAACATGGTAATCATGTCAACAACATGCTACTCATGTTAACATCATGCTAACATCATGCTAACCACATGTTAACCATGCTAAAACATGTTAACAACATTCTAGTCATGTTAGAAACATGCTAGCATCGTGTTAACCATGTTAAAATATGATAGCAACATGGTAATCAGGTTAAAACATGCTAACAACATACCAACAACATGTTAATCATGCTAAAATATGATATAAACATGCTAACAACATGCTAATTATGTTACAAACATGGTAGCAACATGGTAATCATGTCAACAACATGCTACTCATGTTAACAACGTGATAACACCATGATAATCATGCTAGAAACATGCTAGTGACAAGTTAGCAACATGATAATCATGCTAAAAACATGTTAGCAACATGTTAACATGCTAATCTTGCTAAAACATTCTAACAGCATGTTAATCATGCTAAAAACATACTAGTGAAATGCTAGGAACTTGCTAATCATGGTAACAACATGCTAACAACATGGCAATCATGCTAGAAATATATGTTAGTGACATGCTAGCAACATGGTAGTGACATGCCAGCAAAATGCTATCCCTGGTGAAAAAAACAGCATATGCTGGTAGGTATGTTTTGATGCCGAGATGCTGATTAGGTATGTTTTGATGCTGGTTTAAGCTGGTCCTTTGCTGGTTTATGCTGGTCATGTTGCTGGTCAAGGACCAGCATAAACCAGCAAAGGACCATCTTAAACCAGCATCAAAACCTACCCAACCAGCAGGATATCTGCTAATCATGCTACCAACGTACTAACAACATGCTAATCATGTTAGAAACATGCTAGTGACATTTAACAAGTTAATCATGCTAACAGCATGCCAATCATGCATGTGTGAATCATGCTAGAACCATGCTAGCAACATGTTAATCATGCTAGAAACATGCTAACGAAACACTAACACCATGTCAAATCATGCTTGCAACATGCTTATCTAATCTATCTAATCAAAACTTTCAAACTTCAAGCTTTTACAGTTGCTTCAAACTTTCAGGCTATCTTTCTAAAGTCAACTTCAATGTTTGTTCATGAACATTACTCATCTAGTTGTATTTATTGTACCATAATTGGGTGTATACACTAGAATTTGAATAGAAGTTGATCTTTAGTAGTAGTAGTAGTAGTAGATCTTTTAAAATAATTTTGTGAACTAATATATATATATTTTTTTGTCATTGGTTTAGTTGAATCTTTATAGATGTTCTAAATGACTGGATTAGACAGCACATATTCATGGTTAAAAATAATTGTAATACACAGTGTTCAGTGGAGGAGTGAACTTCAAAGCATCATGCTTTCAACTGGGAAATCTTGTAGAAAGCCTGTTTGGGGCGTTAAATCAAATAAACTAAATTACCCCAGCCTACATTTTCTCAAATTTACAGGTTTCGCTTTGATAGATGAATACTTAATTGAAGGCAAATTAAATATAACTCTAAAACAACTTCATTTCTCTGAAGTGGCTCATGCATTGAAAGTCTTGCGATTGCAGCGGGAATTAACTCTCCTTGCAATCGGGTTGTAATAATGGTTTTGTAGCTGGAGGGAAATTTCTTACTCTTACTGGATGACATTCTAGAGCAATCTCGCTTTAATCAAAACGACCCACCCTCCTACTCAATTATCATTAATCAGAATCAATAAAATTAGATTTCTAAACCCTATCCCATGTTGCATTCTTCCACAGAAAATAAAAATCCTTTGATCATTGTACGAACACAGATCAATTTCCCTGCATTTACTTAATTCTGAAACCGCCCGCTGATGCTAAAACCTTTGTAACAACTCAACAAGCCGAGCATAATAGCCAGAGACTGTAGCATTTGCTTCTATGGTCTGAAATATCACGCTGTAAATTTTCATGAGCTCTCATCTTTTGCTTTCCGCTCTCTTTTTTATTATGTCTCAGTCTTTTCTTCTCACGTGAGGATGGATGGATGTTAAATTTAATTAAGCAGAAAATTTGGTCAGTGCTTTCTCTATCAAAAACGGGTCTTCTGGATTTAACAACCTAGAAAAAGTCTCACTCATTATACATGTGAGCGGTTTAGCCCCGCGGCCAGCCCTTCAGGACAGCTCTCAGCAGATGAGCGAACAGTGGCAAACAATGTGTTTATTGATCCTGCAGGCTTTGCCATTTAATTTCCTTCAACCTTTTATATGGTTTGGAACACGTGAGATGAGAACTTTATAGATCCGATTCACCGAAAAGTCATCAGGCCAATAAACTGCGCTGATAAAGCACTATATGCATTATGTATTAGTTTACTCATGTAAGAAGATACTGTGTTGACATTTTGTTCCTATAGATTAGAGTTGTAATATCCAATATGTTTGTTTCGTTTTCATTTCTGTTTTTTAATTCAAATTACACAAGTTGTTTTCTTCCTGTATGCTCTTTACTGACCTTTTCGGGGCTGTGAGCAATTATCAATAAAATGAAGAAAAGGCTAGCATGACCTCACGGTGATACTTTTCATCTTTATGTTCATTCTGTCATTCGGTTGTACATGAAAAAGCTGCCAGAGCCCTCAACAGCTGCCCAACTTCCTCCGGTTTCCTTGTTGATTCTTAATCCAACAGCTAATGGGTAGTTGATGTGGCAGGTCTGTTAACTGTGGCTAAATTAGATTTAGGGTTTATGACTAGGATCACTGATCAGGTCTGATCTTATTAAAGGACAGTGTTTAAGGGATACACTTGGGAAATGGTCACATGGTTATTTGTTTATTTTGTTTATTTGGATCCCTACACTGTAAAAAATTTGTTGAGTCAACTTAATTTTTTTTTTACCCGACTGCCTTAACATTTTAAGTTCAATTAACTCAAAAAAGATTTATTCAACTTGAAATGTTAAGGTATACTAAGTTACAACGTAAATATTTGAATTGATTCAACTTAAAATTTTAAGGCAGCTGGGTACTTAAAAGTTTAACAAACACAAATATCTAAGTTGTTACATAGTACAACTTAACATTTCAAGTTGACTTAACTTATTTGAGTTGACTGAACTTAAAATTTTATGGCAGCAGGGTAACAAATTATTTTAAGCTGACTCAACAAATTGTGTTTTTTGTTTTTTTTACAGTGTATTAGCCACTACCAAAGTATTCTTCCTGGGGTCCAACAAGTAAAAAATACAAAACTACATTAATCCATACAATAAAAGTAAATTCAATAAAACATACATACCCAAAATTCATTCAAAACATCAAAATCAACAGTTTACTATATGCTGTGCAATTAGATTTGTAAAACATCATTTTGCTTATTAAAAACATATTGTGTCCGGTGGCCAATCATTCCATATTTTCATTCCTCTATACAATACGATCTGTTGCTTTGCATTCATTTTTGAGACAGGAAGTAAAAAAAAAAAGTTAAAATTATGATTAGCACTACTATAGAATCTTTATTATTATTATTTTATATATTAAAAAAGCATTAAAAACATTTATTTTATATTACTAATATTTATATAGATTATACAATTGTATACGGTGTGTGTGTATACCAAATTTTTTAGCAAAGATTTAACAAAGTTTTTATTTTATTATTTTTTTAATAAATTTGTTATAGAAGGCAGATTGTGTTTTTAGATTTGTGGAGTAAAAAAAAAAAAAAAAAGATTTAATTTAAAATTTTAATTTTAAACATAAAATTAGACCCTTGGGCTAAGATATACAGAAGTTGTGGCATGATGCTATTATTAAAAAAAAATAATACTTATAGTAATTAATAGGATTATTATTTAATGTTTACTTTAAACTTGAATTATAGATTTACATTTAAAATCTATAACTGAGTGAAATCATTTCATTTGAATTCATAGTGCTGCTATCATGTATATATATATATATATATATATATATATATAATCAATGCAATTTTTTACATTTATTTTTTGATATAATAATAGTTGATTCAGTATTTTCCAGTAATAAANTAGATTTACATTTAAAATCTATAACTGAGTGAAATCATTTCATTTGAATTCATAGTGCTGCTATCATGTATATATATATATATATATATATATATATAATCAATGCAATTTTTTACATTTATTTTTTGATATAATAATAGTTGATTCAGTATTTTCCAGTAATAAAAATTTCAAGAAATATGTAAATATTAATAAGGATTACATTAAATAATTTAACATTTTGATTTTGTGCCATAAAATCTAAATGAGCAAATATTTATATTTATTTCCCTTAATAACACGTTGGCTGCTGCATCATCATTCTGCACATGCTAAACTTCTATCTAAATATGTTACAATTTTAAAAATGTTCTTACCCTGCAGTATTTTTTTGTGACATGCATCCATTTGCCTTCTGCAAGAGATTTTATCAAATAAAATAAATTTTGTAGTAAATAAATTTTGTAGTTAAAAGTTGTAGTCTTAATGTGACTGTGGAACTGTTACAAGGAACATAATACTGGTGAAAACATTAAAAAAAAATGACACACAGCAGAATATTGGGTAAACAGGCATGTCAAATGTCAAGGGCAAGCAACTCATCCATGTCTTCATTTCAAATCCTTCCCATATATGTATTTGGCAGATGTTGTTATCCAAGCTGAATGACATTGCATTCAAGGTATAAATTTTATCAGTTACCTGAGGATCAAACCCTTGACCTTGGTGTTGTTAATGCCAAGCTGTACTGTTTGAACTACAGGAACAAACCTATTGCTGCAAACTTTGCACTGACCTTAGACTTCTGTTTTCGTCAGTCTGTCAACCTCCCTTCGATATTTTCTCAGAATTTCAGTAACAAGAATCTCTGTCTCTGTCTATTATGGCAGACACTGCACAGATGCCCATGGGAAATATAGTGCTCTGAGTGCTGAGGGACCAGGACATAAACACATGGACGGGGGAGGCTAAATTTAGTTCTTCTGAGGTTGTGCATCTTTCCTGGAGAATAAACTACCACTTCTGATCACTGGGCATGACTTAGATTAATTAGAAATAAAAAAAAAAATAACATACTGTTGAACAGTTTGTGCTTTGCCCACTAACATGCAGTGCTCTGTACATGTTCTGCATTTCTTTTTGTCTTTTTTTTCCATCTCTTCTCACTCTATTCAATTCTTTTTCATCGACTTCCTCACTAGCTTTATCATGCTTGTGTCATTTTGACCCTTGACTAAATTTTCTAAATGAAACAATAATTGTGAGAAGTCTAATGTGATGGACAATGCCGTAAAAATAACCATAATTAGAGATCATGCCACTGTGGAAACAACTGGCGAAAGAATTACGATCATCTACGGCATGTATCGTCCTCGCACATCTGTTGCCATAAATCTGGTATTCAAATTGAATTTGCGATGCATGTGATCTGAGAAATGAATTGGACCATCTTTTGCCATTTACCAAATGCCATCTGTACGGTTCAAAATCGCCAGCCTTTAGAGGCGTAAATTTTCCTTCAGAGACGAGGTAAATCACTTTTCTATCATCCCGCTAGAAAGGAATATTTTGCTTGGAATTACATCCAAAAGGAAATATCAGCTCATTTCAAAGCCTGTCGCTTACGAATCCCGTCTGAATCTGTTTCCCTGTCTGTATCTGCATCTCTGCTCATGCATTCATTTTTATATGACCTATTCCTCTAACTATAAAACTGGGTGATTGTTTTAATCCTCCTGTTGTAGAGGGCAATTTTACTGTGAGCTAATAAAATACAAATTCCATCTGCAGAAACGCTGACAGATTCCCCTTTAGGACAAATGCGCTCAGCATGCTGTAAAAATCCATGATAATTATCTTGCAATATTAGCTTTAGCACTGGAGGACACTCCAGGAAGCTCGTACTGTGTGCTGTTCTAATTTCGGGGCCATGCGTCTTTGTAGTCTTCAGGGAGCAAATACATATGGCGAATGGAATGAATGCGCATGAAAGAGCAAACAAAGTGGAGTGAGTTTAGCTGGTGATGGGCTCAAATAAACAATTTTAACCAAAACCAATTTATTATAATGAACCATTTCCTCCAAGCAAACCTCCAGTGAATTATTAGAGCTACCAATACAATCTTCACTGAAACTTCTGTTTTTTCTAACTGCTGACTGAAAGGAAGCTGCATGGAGTGAGGAAACTCAAGGAAACTGAAGTGAAGCTGAGGAAACTTAAAAAGCTGAGAGAACTGATGGAAGCTGCAGGGACAAGAGGAACTTCAGGTGTGAGAAAGCAGGGGGGATATAAGGAAGATGAGATGTAAGAAAGATGAAAGAATGAAAGGACGCTAAAAGCAAGGAAACTGATGAAACTTTGAAAAGGTGAGGAAAGATATGGAAGCTAGAGAGACAAAGGGGAGTCTAAGAGACATTAGGAAGCTGAGGAGACATGAGGAACTTGTGTGGATGTAATGAAGAGGAAAAGATGTAAGGAAGCTGAGGGGACATGAGGAACTTGAGTGGATGTAATGAAGACATAAGGAAGCTAATAGGACATTAGGAAGCTAAAGGGACGTAAGCAAACTGAAAAGACATAAAGAAGCTGAAGAGACTTTAAGGAAGCTGAGAGGACATAATGAAGCTAAAAAGACATAAGATATCATAAGAGACATTAGGAAGCTAAGGGGACATAAGGAAACTGAAAATACACAAGAAAGCTAAGGAGACCTAAAGTGAGACTTACAGAAGCAGATGTACTGAAACTAAAAAAGGACATAAGGAAGCTGAGGGGACAAAGGGAAGCTGACAGCACATAATAAAGCTATGGGAACATGAGAAAGCTGAGCGGATATATAATGAAGCTGAAAGGACATAAAGAAGCTGAGTGGACACAAGGAAGGAACCAGTGTGAAGAAAAGGAACTTCAGATGTGAGGAAGCACAGGGGGTATATGGAAGCTGAGATCTAAGGAATGTGGCATGAGGAGCAAACAACAGACACATTTTCGGGCAGTTTTAAAACAGGTTTCTCTCTGTCTCTGATCCGAGTTGTGAGGGGCAGCTGCTTCATCCCAGTGTCTCGTCTTCTTTGACCCACAGCATTTGGAGGGAATAATGTCCCGACATCCTGGCCCATCAGGCGTGCTCTGCAATCTGGACTGAAGGTCTGCAGCTCACGTCTCTGGCAGTGCAGGAGTTCCTGACTCCTCTTTCACACGTCTAATCCTATAAAAAACAACAATTTGAGGCGATTTAAGGTTTTCAATATTTTAAGACAAGTTTGTCTAATTTTTTGACATTTGTTTAATTCATTATGACGTGGAGTGGTTGCACTTGGTGAGCTAATGGTGTTGCTATTTTTACTGCAACATAACTCGGAAAATAAAATATTTGTATAATGACCTCAGCTACTGAAAGAGCTTACAGGTGGTGATGGATATAAGCATAGGCTTAAACCAAATGCCGTACCACCTATATTTCCCCACAAGGAGTCTAAACACCCACAGATATCGAGCGAAATCCATGCTGAGAAACTCTTTCAGTGGCTGCAGCGTCATGACAAGCGTCGGCATGTTTACATCCTGCCAGAATGGCATCTAGCTTTTCTTGTCTCTGCCGCTTGTAAGCTCTTTCAGTAGCTGTGGTCTACTAAAAGCTTCAAAGGCATCACGGCTAAAGTGGAGAGAACAAAGACAAGGATTTTCAGGAAGTTTCATTTGTCCACAGACATGTACCCATTCTTTTCTCCTCTTCTTATTGCTAAGAAAACAGTGAAGACTTACATCACTTCTCTTGTTGCCCTTCGACTGAAAATTACAACCAAAAGCTGCACAATATGGCGTCATATCAGTATTTTATTTTCGAGTTGTGTTGCGATAAATATAGCAACAGGTAGCGGCAGTAGCTAACGGTGTGCAAGCATTCCACGTCAACAAAAATGCCGTGGCACCAAACCCCCTCACAAAAGAAGAAAGCCTTCATGTTTACAACTGTGATGATGAGCGCCTATTAAGATCAATTAAATGCTGGATTTTCAAAAGTATGTGAAAATTTTCAAGTTTGCTGCATAAAAATATGTCCAAGAGTCTATTATTGTGGTGACATTTCCACACCCCTAAACATGACGTGGCACGAAACGTGATTGGTTGCTTTACCTGTCAGTCATATGGCCTCTTGGGTGGGACTTGGCCATTCAAAGCAGCCAAAGTTCCCAGACCTTCTGCCGTCAGTCTGAAGGTCTGGCTACGCAGGAATAAGGGGACATGAGGAACTTGAGTGAATATAATAAAAAGGAAAGGACATTAAGAAGCTAAGGGGATTTAAGCAAGCTGAAAGGACATGAGAAAGATAGAAAAAAATGAAGGAAATGTACTTAAATGCTAGTTTATAATTCTTATATCAGGAATAATGATAGATATTTTAAAAATGTACAGTAAAACTGTAGTTTATGATTCTTATATGAGGAATAGTGATATTTTATACTTCCCATGTAGAATGTATAAGTACAGGGTGATTTTACTACTCTAATGTATCAAAGACCTAAGCAGAATAGTAATATGAAAGAACATATATAGGCTACACTTAACCTCACACAGAGCAAGAGGGACAGAGAGAGCCTTCAGGAACAATAGAGCATTACGTCTCCCCTATAATTGCATTCCTCTTCTAAGGTCACCCGAGGCTATCAGCTACTGGGTAGAATGTGCATTATAGGAAAAACCTTTTACACTATTAATGTGGGTCTCTGGCAATACAGATAGATAGAAACAACTTTCAGCTGTGAGAAATCATGTGCACTAGCAGCCACACTATTTTCCTGAACCCTGCTCTAGAGGTAGAATGCAGGTGGTGGAAATATCCAGCTTTTTCAGTCGTATGTGACTGTAATGGCACAGTGGAAAACATGCAATTTGCCTCAGGTCCCGTGTGAACCCTGCACCTCTGCTGTGGGAATAACCAGACTGGTGCCATTTTTGTGAAAAGTGAAGTCAGAGAATGCCAGGAACTCATTTCAGTTTTCAACTTCCTATTTTTAACAGCAGAGTAATGGCCTAAAGCTTGATTGATGGGGTGGTATGGAGCAGAAATGGAACAAATAAAAAACATTTAGTTGCTACTTCTTGGCAGCAGACATCAAAGTGTGGATCTGAAAGGCCGTTAACGGAAGTGAAGTGAAAAGCTGGTGGTCGAGTTCTAGATAATTCACACTGTGGAATGTAACTGGACATGTGCTCTTCTCAATTCCAATATAATGGAATGTGACAGGCCAGCACCTACAGCTGAAATTGATTTTCTTTGAGCACCTCTAATATTGCCATCAGTCCTGAAGAGGGCAGAAGAGGCTTCATTTGAAGGCGTGCATTTAAGCAGTGCCGTGATGCGGTCTGAACCCTGAGAGAGACCAGATCATCAGTTTCAAGCAATTTATATTCTCAGTGGTGGCATTCAGAAAATGGCCTGAACTTCAAAACCCTCAAAAGGAACATAATGTAAAAAAAAACCTCTCGACTCACAGCAAGAAGGTTTCTGGTTTGAGTCCCAGTGGAGTCATGAGACCTTTCTGTGTGGAGTTTGCGTTGTCTCCCAGTGTTAGTGCTCTGATTTCTATCCATGATTCAAACACATGCAGCATAGGTGAATTTAATACTCTAAATCATCCAGTGAGAGTGCAAATGTATTAAGGACAAATAGTTTGGAAACAAAACAAAGTAAAAATTTTATTTGTATTATTTGTACTTCTAAACACCAATGAATTAGAATGCAAGCAATAAACATATCTGAGCCATGGAACATTGATTAATGCACACACACAGAGATATGTTGAGCCCTTGTGCTTGTATGGGTGATGCAGGTTTGATGCATGCAACATATCCTCTTCTCATTCGTTTTTCGAGAAACAAACAAATAAATGCAGTCAAATAAAATATGGCAAATTCTACAATAATACATTGCTCACTATTATGAAAAAAAAAAATTGGACAGAATATGAATATCAGATTTATGTCAGTATGGGACAGATATGCAAAAACAATGGGAACATTTTTTAGATCATTAATTTGCGCTCATCTGTTTCTGCAGGGTTGCTTTTATGCTCTAATACAGCTTTAACAAGTGCGACATTTTATGCTACATATGACAAACATACCATTTGCATGTCTGAAAGCTATTGTCCCGTCTGGACAATTCACCATGCCAATAATGCTCTGACAATAGCCTAAAAAGCATTCCCAGCAGGCAGCAATAATGAGCCGGAATAGGACTGTATGTCAAAATGACATGGGGCATAAAAGTGCTCCAACCATTCATGTTTAGTTCTGAACAGAGTAATCAAGCACAAGCCCGTTTTGAATAGAAGGCAGTGCAGTAAAATGCAAGACAGTCTTATCTTTATGATAGAGGGTCAGTTATGCTGGTACATACAGCCTATGGTTTTTCTGTCTGAAGACATCTCTTTTTTTCTATTTATTTATTTATAAGGGACAAATGGAAAATACATTCTTTGTGATATGTTTCCATAGGCTCCAGCATCCATTCAATACATAGGACAAGCAGTTTGGAGAATGGATGGATAGATTTGTTTCCAAATGTGTTAACCCAAGAATTAAAATTCTGTCATTATCTCATCCTTTTATCAACTGTATTTTACATATTTCTTAAAACCTCCACAGCGGTTTGACAACATTATGGAAGTTCATGTTGTGAAAACCAATCCTTGCACATAAAAAGAAAAATCCTCTACAACTGAGCAAGGCTTTGAAATATACCTTGATTGTTATCTGTGATGTTCTCATAACCTTCCAATTTCTGAAGGACATTTCTTGGAATGTGAAGATGCAGAAACATAAATTCTCTCTTTTGTTCCATATATAGCAGTGAAATACTGGCCAGGTAATAAAGATTGTATACTGAGCCAGTTGTTTATTTATCAGAAAGACAGTACTCTAAAGAGGACAGTACTCTGAATTAATATGTTTACACCAGTGGTCACCAGGACCCCTCGGTGAACAAAACACCCTTTTAAATCATGGCAAAGTTTGAGCATGTTTATAGATATGATTCATGGAAATGTTAATGTATTTTGTTTTGGTGGACCAGATATGCTATGCATGTTACTGCTGCTGCAATGCAAGTTTAGAGACTTGCTCCTGCCAATAGACACACAGACATGCTGCTGCGAGCATGTAAGAAATACTGGTGGAGCTGGGGAGGTGCAAGGTCTCATTGCTCACTGCTGCAGAATCAGCAGAGGCCAGTTAGCTTGTGCAGTGTGCTAACAGATATGATTGTCATGCTCTGTTTATGTTCTGTTTTGGGTCAGGTTCTGTGTTATCTTGTTAATCTGTTTTCTTAGTTACCAATTTCTCCCCACCTGTTTATGTTCTCACTGATTATGTTCCTCACGGCAACAAGTCCAACAGAGAAGGGAGGACGGGGTTCTGGAGGAGGGCAAGGAATTTAAAATAGCAAAAGAAAACCCTTGAGACTCCTTGATACTGGAGATGAGGAGTTGGCCAACGAAGGAGAGCCGGGCGGAACCAGCAGTGATTTAGGAGACGTCACCATGTGACTACATGGAGCGTTTGTCTGAGCCCACCGCAGACGGACAGCCAGAGCATGCCGTGATCGACGAGTCGTCGCCCCAGAGCCAGAGCCTCAAGACGTGTCTGACCAGTTACGTGAGCCTGTAACACCATCATGGCAGTTCTTGTTGAGATCGAGAGAATGGATTGGGATCTCACCCACACTCTGACCACTGAGGGTCAGAGACTGGCCTTTAAAATATTTGACTGTTTAAATGAAATAAATTTTTAGGTCCTTCCATCCTCACTGGTCCCATCCAACTTTCCTTCATTTCCTGAATCGCCACTGGTTCCGCCCATCTCTCCATTGTCGGCCAACTTCTCACCTCTAGTCTCAGGGAGGGTCCTGCCCAGCCTCCCACTCCCTCTTCCTCTGTCTTTGCCAACCAGTCCATCGGCCTTGTCTCCGCTGGCCCCTGAAGAACTGGTGGGTCAGATTTTCTTTGGGATCTGACAACTACCTCAGGGTTGGAGGATCCCTTGTCTCTGCCTCCAGCCTCTGAGATCCAAACACCACCTTGGCCCTCCGACCCATGGGCTCTGCCTTGGCTCCCTCGTCTCCCCCGTGGCCCATAATCCCACTGTCTCCACCGGGCTTTCTTGTCCCTCTGGCTTCACCATGGTCAATCGCCGGTCTTCCTCTGCTATGGGATTCCAGTCCTCCAGCTTTGACTCTTCCCTCCATTCCTTTGGCTTTGTCTGGCTCCTCCTTCCATCCAGCTCCTTCCCTTGGTCCTCTGTCGCTCTGGCTCCACTGCGGTTTTCCGAATCCCACCTCTGCCTCAGTTGCCTGAGCTGTCTACTTCACATTGGCTCTCCGGATCCTCGGTGTCACTCTGGCTCCGAGGCACTCCATCTCCCCTGGTGTCGCCAGCCCTAACTCCACCATGGCTCCTCCCTCCATCAACTCCACTGTGGGGCGCCATCCTGGCTGGCTCCTCCTGCTCCTGGCTTCTTCCAGGCTCCTCTACTTCCCCATAAAATTTGAACTTCTCGGCGGGAGGACGCATTTTTCCGGGAGGAAAATTCCACGTTTAGTTATGTTTCTGTTCTGTTTTGTTTCAGCTTGTTAATCTGTTTCCTTATTTACCAGTTGCTCCATACCTGTTTATGTTCTCATGGATTGCATTCCCAGTGTTTATAAGCCCACTGTTTTCCTCAGTTGCCTTGTCTTGCATTAATGTTGTACATCGTGAGTTTACTTCTGTGTTCTCCAGCATTTCCTTGGAAATTCTCTAATAAGGACTGTTTTGGATTATACGCCTTTGCCGTATGCTTTATCCCTACTAACCTGTGACAACAATACAGTACAATACAATACAGAAGATAGTGGTTGCTTGACCATATAGTTTACAAACTAGTGCTGTGACTACTGGTGGCTACGTGTGCCTGTGGCGAAATTGTTTACCTTGTTAATGAAGCACACTGTGCGCCTGTACCTAAAAAAACATGTTGCAAGCTGATAGAGACAATCAATTTTATTTATTTATCTTAACACTATGTTCTGAGAGGCCAGTCCAAAAGTGTAATCATGTTGACTCAATGTGAACACAAAACAAACCGCAAGGTAACGTGTAAACTGTATATTCTCTCTCAGCAGCATCAGTCTCTAGATAGAATTGTTGTGCTCTTTCTCCCAGAATGCATGATTTGCTTATTGGAGGTTTCAACTTTGCATGCAAAAGCACATCTAATGCTTAGCATGGCTTAAATGCTACAGTGCAAATACATACAGATTTGTGCTGCATGAATATCTTGTTGCTTTCTCTATTAGACTGAGTATGATGCCTGATTTACAAGCAATGCAAAACAGTACACATGTTTTGTTATTTGGGATAATGAAAGACTGTTTACTTATCCTAAGATACTACATTTTAGAGAAACTCTGACAACACTGAACCAGATTATATAAATTTAGAATAAGCCAAAATCAGGTTATGTTTATTTAAACAATGCTAATACTAACATGGTACTAACCTTGAACTGTGGGGGAAGAGAGATTTCATTTTTGTAATATTCTGAAACATTCGAGTGGAAACACTCCTTTCTCTCACAAACAGCCTATAAACCTCTTACCAATTATCCTTTATACTGAAGCGCCATCATATCTCCCACATTTTCCTTGAGAAGTGAATATGATGTCTCCTTATGTGGCATCCATCTTTTGATTCATTTCCTCCCGGCCAGCCTGAATGCACGAGTAAAGACCCAGTGCAGATATCACTGCTATCACATTCAGACTCATCACAAGAATCTATTACACTAAGAACCTTCACTCCCTCCTAAAGCCTTTTTTTTTCGGTTTAACTGCACAAATCCTGACCACAAACAGATGATGCCGAATAAAACATTGTATCATGGCTTACATTATGCGGCTAGAGGAGGATGAGACTCACCTGGAAACACACCAAATGGCCATTTATCATTACAGAAATTTTATTTTATTTGGAGACAAGGGCATCTCAATGATAGTAACACACAGTAACATACTTTCAGCACGATTTTTGGGGTGCCTAAGCCCTTTTGCGTTGTATAAAGATCTGTAAATTTATTCTTCTTATTTTTAATATTGCAAACATCATTTTTCATGAAGAGGCAATGTATTAATAATGAAAGAGTCATATCTTCTGTGTGCATTGAGTGATTTAGATTAAACTTGATTAAATTTGAGCAGTCATTTTTTTGGGGATTGATTTATGGCAGCAAGACGTATTTCACTTACAACAGACTTTGAAATACTCCCCTTATTTTTTGAAAATAAATACAGAATAAACAGTATTTTGTGTACAAAAAGGTTCATTATTCTTTGAAAGGGAAATTAAAAGTAAATGTAGCATTTCATTGCAGCACTGCAACATTTTGTCATTTGTATTCAGTTTTAAAGCAGAAATAAAGCAAAATTCATATAAAACAATTTACAGGTTTAATATTTTAATCATGTAAATGAAACAAAATTCAGAAAAAAATGCCACACTTTGCATTCCCCTACCATAAGGTGCTGCTAGAGATTTAATTTGAAGAAGTACTGGAGCAAATTAATTTATAATCACATGAGCAGAATGTAAATGAATTTAAACCACGTAGAGTTTCTATCAAAACCAGTTAGACTGATCAAAACCAAGCAGACAGAAGGCCAACAATTCAGATCTGTATTTTCATTTGAAATGATCAGACTAATTGAAGTTAATTTAGGTTTTCTTTAATTGATGAGATCCTTTGGCATCTGAGCATTCTCCTGTAAAACAGTAGTTAGAAGTTAGTGAACATTTCAGTTATTGTATCAGTAACCATGAGGTTACAATAAATTGTACCATTAATTGGCAATATGGCGATGCTTTCCTCAAGGATGCTGGTGTCTAGGGAGAACTGCTTCCTTCAAGTCATCAGGTATTTTTGTGGTACGAGCTGTGACCGTGACACATTCAGAATCTATTTAGGATCACTTCATGAAAACACTTAAGCAATATTGTATAATTTAAACAAAGCAATCTCTTACTGTGGAGTTTGTTGATTCCCCTCCTTTGGTCTTGATGGTGTGAACAATAGCATATTCATCAAATTTGGCATCAACCACACGCATACCACTGGAATTTCCCCAGACTGATAGAATTAGACACATTTTGGCTAAAGAAACAGAAGTATGATGATCTGATCATAAAAACAAAAACCAAAAACTTCGTCAAAGACAAAGTGTCAAGGAATCTCAGTTTTCTTGGCAAGATAATGCATCCTGAAGCAGGAACCATCATTTCTAAGAAACAAGTTAAGCAATTAAAATCCATTCTTTTGTAACTGAACATTCATCAAGACTATTCTCCTTCAATGTGAGGTTACACAACGTACACATGTGGAATTTTCCAATAGTTCAAGGGAGTTCAAGGGCAGTTTTAATGTAGAGGGGAGATAACACAATCAAAAACAGAGATTATATAAAATTATATTGTTTCTTTGTATTACAAAATTGAATTGAGGTTATATGCAAGTTAGCAACACATGCCTGCAAAACTAAGATGGGTTACATTTAGCTTATTGCAAATAATGAGGGTAGTGAAGAACATTTTAATAAACTAAAGAACCTTTTTTGCCACTATAAAATACTTTATTTGGAATGGAAAGGTTTCATGAATGTTACAGGTTTTTAACCATAGATGCCATAGCTGCTCCAGAGTTAAGTAAGGCAAATAGTTGAAAGTTGGAGTTAGCATTAGAAAGAGTGATAGAGATCAGAATTTTACTACTACTGTATATATAGAATATAGTATACAGTTTACTGTGCATAGCATACCGTTTATGGGCTGTAGATTGTGAATAACAAATAATAAGAGTACAGAGAAAAGGGACGAGGCAAAGTGAAAAAGCAGAGTCACAGCAGATTCTTTCTGTCAAAGTCCAAGGCAGTAATCCAAATAAAATTAAAAGACAGATAAAAGTCCAGTAAAAAGTAGGGTCAAAACAAAATAATCAAGGGGAAAGCAACCTATTGAAAAGATGTCACAATTTCATGACTAGACTATCCTTTCAAAATAAATGGGGATGAGAGATTCAACAAAATATCCACTTCCATGTTCTTATAGAGCTCATTTAGGTCATTCTGAGTTGTAGAAGTGTGGGCGTGGTCATCCTTCATACCCTCGAATTCCATTAGTAGTCCCACGGCTATACATGGTGTAGCTGGTTCACATACCTGGTCAGACTTCTTGTGAGGCTTGGGCTCTGGGGAGATTGCTTGCTCTTTACCTCTGGCACTTTCATCATGGTGGGCTCTGGTGTTATGTCCATGTAGAGGGGTGATGACTGTCTAGGCTCTGTATCTTGCAATGTGGCAGATGTTCGGAGGGAATGGATGTATGAATGCTATCCCCTTTTAATTCTCCCACCATTTTGGTATATGTGTAGGGAGGTCAACTAAGTTTTTTGTCCTTATCAGAGCCAATGTGGCTGTTGCATAAGATAAGAATGAAGGGGTTGGTGAATTTAATTATGAATAGATTCCTATTATTTTGCTGATATCATGATTTCTGTAACGTGGGGAAGGAGACGAGAGGTGAGCGGATCCAAATGCAAGCTTTTATTAGTGTCAGACAAAAACATGGTCGAAAAACAGGCAGAGTCGGAACAATAGCAAACAGGTGTAGCAAAGGCAAGATGTGGGAATAGTCCATGCAGCAGGTGTGGGTCGAAGATCAGCGAACGTAATCCAGGGGGGAAAAGAAAAGGGGTATCCGTGAAACAAGCGAGTAGTCCAAAAGGCAGGGGGCGAGACAGACGATACGAGGGCTAGAAAGCTAAACACTGGGAACTAGGGAACTCGGGAACTCGGGAACTTGGGAATTAGGGAACTAGGGAACTAGGGAGACACGCAAAACAACAATGCAAAACCACAATACTCGGTGAGTAACGGGGATGTCCGGGGCTTATATAGTGCGTCTGATTGGCTATAGGTGTTAGTGCAATCAGCGCGATGGGTGATGGGAGACGTAGTCCGGGGTGTAATGCAACAGTCTGTGTGATGTGGACTGTTCGTGAAATGTACAGCGACCTCTGGTGGCCGGACAGGATTCATGACAATTTCATAATCCAGAATATGAAAAGATTTGGTAAGTAGACATGTTGTGGGAATTTTGAAAATTAAAAAAACAAAAAAAAAACATTAACTGAAATGCTCAAATTAATGAAATGAATTAAAGATTTGTTCATTTTTCTTAAAGTTAAATAATAACATAAAAATCAGTCTCATTATTAGTTGAAACAAGACACTTTTTGAAATAATGAGTTTCTCCACTAATAGCAGAATACACTACATGTTAAAATGTAAGTAATAATATTAAATTTAAGTGCATATTAAGTGTCCAAATACATATTGTGACCACTGTATTTGTCTAGAGAGAAAACCCTGTTATACTGTGTTAAACATGATATAGGTTTACTGGCAAAAAACAAAACAAAAAAAAATAGTTAAAGTATTATACTTTAAGTTACTGATTGCCATAGCTCTGTATTCTAAACCAATTTTAACACAGTCCAGGTCAGGAAGCATAAATTTAGATAATTTAATCCATAATATGGATACACCAGTCAGCCATCCAGCCATCCACAGATTTGGATGATGACTCAGGTTTATCACTGACTGCTCCACAAACTCACATATACTCATGTACACAAAATCAGAAAATCACTTTGCTGATTTTGAGACAATGTTTGCGTTACAACCAAACCTGTATATATATATATATATATATATATATAGTCATAAGGTGTGCAGTGTATGTACAGTGGTATGCAAAATGTATCATAATGCAACATTACAGTGCCTAAGTAAATAATGACAGCCAAGGGCACAAGCACTGAAAGTGCAGTACTTGGTTAGCAACTCTCTAGGTGTGTGTACATTACCGAGAGACATACTGAGAGGGCATCTGTGTGTGTTTGTGTGTGTGAGTGACAGGAAGTGGGTTGATGGGCAATAGTGTGATAGGAACTGACAATAATTTGATTCCAGATGTCTATGGCATCATGACCAAGAGTCTTGCTGATCAGATTAGGAAAAGGACACCAGCAAACTTCTGAAAATCTATGACTTCATCTCTCTGCGGGAAGGACGTCTACTTTAGTCATTGCGGTTGGGTAAAGTAACAGAAGACATCCTCTCTCCTCACTTTCTCTCTACTCCAACCCAGGCTCTTCTGAAATACATGACACTGGCTACTTTTTTTTTAAAACTGCAAAAACATACCTATACATTTCAATGCAGTTTCAGCAGAAACGAATACTAGGGGCAGTAAAACACCAACAACCTTTTCTTTTTGCACAAATTATAATTCCAGGGCAGATTATTGATTATTAAGAACTTGTGTGGTTTCTTGTTTTGACTCTTAAAACTTAAAATTTGTAAACAAAAACATTTAGATGTTTGCATCACATAATTCACTCCATAAATATGGCTTTTCTGCGGTAGCAAACTTGCTTGATAGGTACAGCACCTGGTACAGCATTGCACTTGTAATGTGGAGAGCTTGCGTACAAGTTCAGTGAAATACTAGTCATGATATAAGAGATAAAGACTCATAAAAGCAAGCTAATATTAGCATACTTGCTTCAGCAAATTCATTTTTATATCTTGTTTGTTTTTTGCACACACTTGGTGGTGTAAAACACACTGTTTTTCATGGCTATTAGTTTTATTTTTGATGGTATCACATCACCAAGTACACAAAAAACGGAGGATAGGGGTGTGGTGAGCAGCAGCTCATTCTCATTTAAAGAGCCATGCACCGAAATGGCTCAATGTGAACAGAGCTGTTTTTGACAAGGTAAAAAGGGTGTTGATTTACACGACCATTGAGGAATTTTAACCAGTAAAGTATATTGCAGATGCTTCATGAAGACCCTAAAGAATTATACCAAAATATTAAAGTTAAATGTTGGTGACCAAACATTATTAGTGTCTATTGACACACACACACACACACATGTTGTTTCCATGTTTTATGGGGAAATTCCATACACTCTTAAAAATAAAGGTGCTTCACAATGCCATAGAAGAAACTTTTTTGTCTAGATGGTTCCATAAAAAACCCTTAACATCTGAAGAACCTTTCTGTTTCACAAAAGGTTCTTTGTGGCAAAACAATGTTTTTCAGATTTAAAAAATAGTAAGAAAAAGATGGTTCTTTAAAGAACCTTTGACTGAATGGTTCTTCTATGGCGTCACTGTGAAGAACCTTTTAAAGCACCTTTATTTTTAAGAGTGTAGGCGTAATGGTTTTTATGCTGTACAAACCGTATTTTCTATTGCCCTACACTCTTAAAAATAAAGGTGCTTCTTGATGCCATAGAAGAACCTTTTTGGCTAAATGGTTCCATAAAGAACCTTTAACATCTGAAGAACCTTTCTGTTTCACAAAAGGTTCTTCGTGGCAAAAGAAGGTTCTTCAGATTATAAAAAGTTTAAGAAAGAGATGGTTCTTTAAAGAACCTTTGACTAAATGGTTCTTTGTGGAACCAAAAATGGTTCTTCTATGGCATTGCTGTAACGGTGTGAGTGAGACGAGAGGCGAGCGGATCCATTTGCGAGCTTTTATTTAATGGACGAGACAAAACCATGGTCGAACAGGCAGGGTCAAACAGTAGCAAACAGGCGTGTATGGAGCAAGACACAAGAACAGTCCGTGAGGCAGGCGTGGGTCAATCAGCGGCGAACAAAATCCTTAAAGGGACGAGATGAGAGAATAATCCAAGCAATGAGCTAGAGTCCAGTAGGCAGGCAACGAGACAGTCGAGACGAGATGGCCAGGCGAGAAAGCAATACACGGGAACTAGGGAACTAGGGAACTCGGGAACTAGGAACTCGGAACTAGGAACTAGGAACTAGGAACAAGGGAACTAGGAACAAGGGAACTAGGAACGCTAACAATGATAATAGCAACGACAACACAACCACAATACTCCGTGATCTGCATGGAGAAAGACTGGGGCTTTTATAGCGTGCCTGATTGGTCACAGGTGCTGACCCAATCAGCGCGCTGCATGACGGGAGATGTAGTCCGGGGTGTAATCCAGCAGTCAATGTGTAACGATAGGATGAGAGCGACATCTGGTGGTGAGCGGACCGCAGGTTACCGACCAGATTCGTAACAATTGCTATGAAGAACCTTTTAAAGCACCTTTATTTTTAAGGGTGCACGCCTACCCAAACCCAGCCCTCACAGTAGAATTTTACTTTTTTTAAAAAAAAAAAACTCTGCATGATTTCTAAGCCTGTTTCCTCATGAGGACCTAAAAAATGTCCCCACAAGGTCAAAATTTACTTGTATTACTGTCCTTGTGGGGACATTTGGTTCCCATAACGTGATAAATACCAGGTACATACACATATACACAAAAAGATGTTTCTCAAATATCTACTTTTATATTCTACAGAGGAAAGACAGTATCCCCACAAGTTCGACTAGTATTGAAAATGTGTAGTAATGCATATGCGTAGGTTTGCCAGAGAACACAAATGTAGATTCAGTGCCACTATCTGTGGACACATTTTGGATATCTGTTCACTGTGATGGTTTGTAATGCTGGCAGAATCCCTGGACAACAATACTGAGACATACTGTGAAATGTTTGAATCTGACAGTCACAGCATCAATGCTATCCAGGATTCTTCCTTCTTATAACCATCCCATGAATAACACCAATTCCCAGATTTAGTAGATAAAGCACTAGTCTGATTTGGGAGAACACTGTCTCGCTTGCTTTCTTTTCATAGCTCTCCAAGGACCCTTTAGGCTTTTATCGCAAAATGATTTCAAATGAAATGGAATTGTTTGCATCAAACCACTATTTTCTAAGGAAGTAAGCAATTGCTCTATGCACAAGGGGTTTCTCATATTCTAATATGTTTTTCATATCAGGAAGTTGAAAATATCAGAAGATATATTGGCATCACTGTTGCGTGTGCATTCACTATTTTTAAGTTTCCTATGCCCTCTTTAAATTCTTCTAAGAGATATCTGTAATTGGCTGATATAGAGGATAAGGTTTAGCAATGGCGCCAAGCCTGAAACAAAAGAATCTTGCCCTCTCAGCCTGCAAATCTCTGTCTCAGTCTTACCATCTTTCTGTCTCCATGTCAAAGTCCATTAATGCCGAGTCACTCTCCTCTAATCCAGCACTTGCCTGGCCAGCAGAAAGAGCTGATTATAGAACAGAGGAAAGGTTAATTGAAAGACATTGTTGTAATGGTATTGTGTCCAGGCAAAGCGACGGGAATGTTGATATCGCTCTCCCCCCGCAGTGACGCTCTAATGAGTGACATTAAAAATAATTATCTAAGACACAAGCAATCCCCTCTATAAATTAGTAGCTAGCTTGTCCTTTCCTCCGCAGGGTTCTGGGCTTCTTCTGTTTAGGACTATCAGAGTAATAGTTAGCAGCTCATTTACAGGACAAATTAGAGATACAACACTGAGATCAGCTGACCTTATGGATAAAGAGGATAAAAAGGAAGCAGCTGATGTTATATTAGCATGCGGTACATGTATTATTATTATTAGCTTATAATAAGCTTACAAATACGTAAGCAAAAAATAAATGAATACAATTTATTATTGTCCCATAGAACATCTCCTAGAAATCGTTTAATGCTTAGAGTTCAGGGATGATTCGAGCACTAAGTATCAGCAATGGCATTGCAATGCTGTCTAAAATACAGATGTGCTTTGGTATTTATTCAACACATTCATCAGAAATAACAATGGCATAAACTGATTTTGCATTCATTTGAACGTTTTTCATATTTAAATGGTGAACATAATTTATCAGCATCGGCCATTTCATTCTATCCACGCTATGGGATTCCAATAATGAGGGAAAAAGTATGAGACATGGGGAATTAAGGCTTAATATTGATTTAAAACGCTAGGCAGGAGAAAGAACATGAAAACCATCTGCCATAGATTGGCTCTGACTGTGAGATCACCCCCAGAATTCATTACCGAAATTACATTAATGAAAGAACACTGATGACTCTGGCCAGAAATGGCAGGGTTCAGGTCATGAACATGCCTGTCATGCAGTATTCTCATAAAGCAGAAGCAGAAATCATATAAAGGAAACCAAAATGGAAAGCAGAATAGATGAGAATTAACACGGAGTGCCGGCAGGAGACAAAAAAGTATGGCTGAGCAAGACAAATCTTGTTTTTATCTTTGTAATTTCATGTGCAGATACACAGAGTAGCTGTTGGTGTAATGGCTCCTTAATCTTAACTCCGTACAGTTTTGACTTTGGAAATGGTCCTGTAATAACTTGAATATGTGATCAGGAATGATAGAGGGGAGTGAAGGTCTTTATTTCACATCTCTCCCTAGAACAGCCATCATGAATTCGATCCTCCTCATTTTATAATGCAAATCTCATTATCGAGATTTAATGGCCTTGACGGGCCTCAGTGGCCATAAACTAGACCTTAAATGCAAATTGCATTTCAATTGCACTATAAATCACTACTTTAATTTAAAAGTTCATAAACCCTCACACTTGTTGAAATGGGCTTCCCTCCTCGTCAGACAAATGAAATTTGAGATGGTAATTTATAAACATGTTCAAAATGTGAAAAAACAGACATTGGCTTAAATAAAATATTCCTGTAAATTATATTTCCAAAGCACAAATTTAAATGCAAAACTTGCACAGATCTTCTGCATGGAATCCATTTGAATTAAAAAGCCATATATATCATATAACCAGTTCCAGTTCTCAAATTTGATTGGCTGAGCTGACAAACAGTTCAACAGACTTTTCACTGTTTATATCATTCTTCTTGTCTGCGTTTGCGCTCCAGACAGACTGTCTAATCTTTGCATCAGTGGTGGGGATTTTTTCGCTGACTTTCTTTGCAATTACACAGAAAGTGATTCTCTTTATGAGTGAGTCATTGAATCAGTCATTTAAACGATTTGATCAAAAATGCTGATGCATTCATTAATTAAGTAAACATAAATGAGCCACTGAATCATTTACTCAACCAATTTATGCAAAACATGTTGATTGACTCATGAACTAAGTAAATGTCTTTATAAATGATCCACTGAATCATTTACTCAATAAATGTATGTAAAACATGTTGATTCATTCATGAACTAAGTAAATGTCTTTATAAATGAGCCACTGAATCATTTACTCAACCAATTTGTCCCAAAATGTTAATTTATTCATTCAGGTCAGTGCCTTTATAAGTAAAACAATGAATAACTTAATCAACTGATTTGTACCAAAATGTTGATTCATTCATTTATGAATGAAGTACATGTCTTTATAAATGAACCACTGAATCATTTACTCAACCGATTTGTACAAAAGATGTTAATTAATTCATGAATTGATGTAAATGTTTTATAAATGAGACACTGAATCATTTACTCAACGATTTGTACAAAAATGTTGATTCATTCATGAATGAAGTAAATGTTTTTTAGAAATGAGCCACTGAATCATTTACTCATGGTTTTCCAGCTTAAGCTGGTTGACTGGTTTTATCTGGTTTAAGCTGGAAGTAGCTGGTTTTAGCCTGACCAACTTGGCCAGGCTGGTTTTAGCTGTTTTTTTCAGCAGGGCTGTGCCAAAATGTTGATTCATTCATTCATGTATGAAGTAAATATTTTTGTAAATGAGCCACTGAATCATTCACTCAACCAATTTGTATAAAAATGCTGATTCACTCAACAAATCAACAACAAGTAATATTATACTTATTTTATATTTATTAATATTATATTAATGAGACAATTAATCATTCGCTCAACAGATTTGTTGAAAAATGTTGATTCATTCTAAAACTATACAAATAAAGGCCTTTATAGGACCTTTACAATTTTGTAAAAAGCAGCATTTTTGGTATCAGGTAAGTGATTGATTCAGTGATTTAAAGAAACAACATTTTTCAATGAATCATTTTAATTAATTATTCATTAAAAATGTTGAATCATTAAATCACTGAATCAGTCACTTAGCTGGTACCAAAAATGCCATTTTTTCCCCCAAAATGAAAGTGTAACGGCCTTTATGAATGAATTATTAAATCATTAATTCCAATGATTCAACATTTAACTTTAAAACTTCTGATTCATTTAGGAACAGGTTTTCATAAAAGAGTCAAATAAGTAGGTAAGTAGGTAAGTAAGCAAGTAAATAAATGAACAGATCATCCAGGACTGTGTTGCTGGAAGATGCACAATGGCTAATTACCTATTAATTAACTATTTTCAGTGACACAGCAAAAAAACAGTGTCATACTGTAACTGCCAATATTATAAAAATAATAATAAAAAATAACAATAATATAAAAATCTAAGATCTAAAAATATTCAAAAACTAATTTATTAACTTTTTATTAATAAGACTTGCATGTTATTGCTTGATTATTAATAAATACATTTACTGTTTGTTATTAACAATACCTTTTTAGTGTATTTAAATCACTATAACATACATTCTGTATTATGGTTTATGATGTATTGTCCTTTGGTGATGCTGAAAAGGGTCTCTATAATATAAAACTCAGTAAGTCTCAGTAAGTGTACTCAATTTACAAAAGGGCTGAAAATGATCCATAGTACAACAAAACAACCACTATAATATATGACTCCCTTGACAGACTGAAGTTAAAGTTTCATATTCACTTGAAACCAACCTCATATATTTTTGGGAAGCCATGTCAGTTCTACACAGAGATATGAATTACAAACACATCAGTCAAACCTGGCCTTATGGGTGCCAGAAAGGCTTCTGCCCAGCTGCAGGCCTCCCCAGGGAGTGTTCAGGGCAGGCTTTGCAACCAGATATCCTTTCCACCCCTCACAGCGTTCAGTCTCCAGCAGCTGGCCAACACCCTGGTGCTATGTAACTTAATTAAACTGTGGATGGTAAATCAGAATGTAACCCGTGATCAAACAGGCTCAGTTTCATGTCCTGTTTGGTCCCTCCCGGATGGCCATAAATCTAGTGGTGAATTAGAGTGTGAGGATAACATAAGGAAACCCACCAGAGATGAAGCCAGTCAGTAATTCGAGTGTGCAACTCAATGGTACTGAATCCAAACAATTTATTTTTTAAAAAACAACAACAACAACAACAACAACAACAACAACAATAACAACAACAAAAACCTACTTACTGAGCAAGAAATAGACTTTTCTTGTTTTCTGTTTTGATGTTTTAAGACTGCAGTCAAACATAAGGGAAGCTGAGGATGATGCCTGACACTTCTACTATATTGGCAGGTGTTGCAATTCGATCCCAAAAAACACGAAAGATATTTTGAAGAATGGTTCAGCTTTGTCTGTTATTAAAGTTAATGGAATCTAAAAAAAGATGTTCAAAAAGACATAGCATGCCTTCATTCACTAACCAAATCCTTAGTAAGTGCATGCACATACAGAAAACATTAAAGAGATACTGTAGTTTCCCCAAAAATGAAAATACTGTCATTGACCTTCATGTTGTTCCAAACTCGTAAGACCTTTGTTCATCTTCAGAACACAAATTAAAGGGGTCCTATTATGCTTTTTCACTTTTTGCATTTTAGTCAGTGTGTGGTGTGTATGTTTGGGCATGAAAAAGATCTACAAAGTTAAAAATCTCAAAGTCTATTCCAAAAGGAGATATTTATTTTTTTATTCAAAAACTACAACGAATGGCACCTTTGGACTACAGTGTTTGCTTTCCGGATGTTATGATGTCACAACGCGGCCCATTAGAATATCCTTAAAATAAATCCTGCCGGATGTTATGATGTCACAACGCGGCCCATTAGAATATCCTTAAAATAAATCCTGCCTATTGAATTTTAAAAAGTTGGGGGCTGGGTAGGGACAAGGTGGAGAATTAGCCTAACTTTAGCAATGCAACACAAGCATTGACTAGAGTGACCGCGATCACCTCCAGTGGGTGTGTTGGAGCCACGTCGTAGACATGTGCAGTATAGGGGGTCGAAACACGTGCAGGGGTGCGGATGATGTAAACACAAGCATTGACTAGCGTGACCGCGATCATCTCCGGTGGTCGTGTTGGAGCCGCGCCGCAGACGTGTGCAGTGTGTGGTAAGAGATTTATTCATCATACTGTGCCCAGATAGCACACGTACATCTGGAAGATGTCTGTTAAAGATCTCTTGATCTGGAAACGTTGCTGTGTACAAACATCTGGCAGACGTCTATAAGATGTCAGTTTTACATACATTCTAAATCATAAGCATCTTAAAGACATCCAATAGACGTCTATTTGACATCTGATAGTAAACATCCAATAGACGTACTGCAGATGAGCAAACTACGTCTTGCGGATGTAAATGCAGATGTCAAATAGACGTCTCCAAGATGTACGTGTGCTAACAGGGTTAGATAGCTTCACTTTCAATGCATAAACTTGCACTAGACTAGGCTAGGCTAATTAGTGATGATGTTATTTGCTAATTTTATGTAGCTCCTTTTTGAATAATTAAGGAAATGTAAGCATTATAATTAGTAACTTACATTTTTATTCAGTTGTTGTCATGTTACACACAAATTAAGTCATATTATAAACATTGGGCTGCTTTTAGCCTTATGCTGGAGCTGGTTTCGGGCAATGAAACTAAGTATGTAAATAATTAAATAAATTAGGACGATAATATCATGTATCGGCGATCTCGCAGGCTGAGGATAGGACCAACACTACTGTAGCATATTATTTACTCGCCCTCCATGCATCCTAGGTGTATGTGACGTTCTTTTTTCAGACGAAAGCAATCGAAGTTATATTAAAAATTATCCTGGCACCCCCATGCTTTAGAAAGGCATAAATGGGTGGTTCTCTTCATCAGTCCAAAACAAGTCCAATAAAGTGCATCCATTCCTAAAAAAAAAGGGCCTCACATGCTGCAACAAAGGCGATGCATTTTTGTAAGAAAAATATCCATATTTAAAACGTAAGAACTACAAAAAAAACACTTTAATCTAGCTTGCGCAAACAGTTGTACATGGAACTGCTTTGGCAAGGGGCGTGGCAGTACTGAAACACCGTCTAAGCAGTTCGCCAATCACAACGCAGTGGGACAGCTAACCAATCACAACACATTTTTCGGAAGGCGGGCCTTCATCAAACCAGAACTAATCGAGCCTTTTGTGCCAGGCTGGGAAGAAAGGTATTGTAAAAAGAATGCGTTTTTCCACCAAGCATGAGAGCATGTTCTAGTACACCCCCAAAACAAAATCAAGACTTTGTAAAAGAGCATAATAGGACCCCTTTAAGATATTTTTGATGAAATCTGAGAGCTTTCTCACCCTGCATAGAGAGCAATGGAACTTTCTATATTAATAAGTCATTGAATTATTCACTCAACAGACTTGTTGAATAACAATGATTCAGTCCAAAGTACACCTTATTGGTTCTTGAATGTCACATGACCAAACACCATGATGTATGAGAACCAATGAAACTGGCTTGGTTGACATTTTATGTTGTATGAGCATATCTGATGTAGAATATGCATGTGTCAAAACACAGATGATTCGCAAAGCACATCTTAAAATTAAATATTTCCATGACTTGAGACAGTCGTAACATGGAAAGACAGGCGCCATGGCCCATTTGCGGACAGACAGTGGACTTACTGGGTTAATAAGATTAAGACTGTTATCAATAGCATATATGGGACTCATATTATATTATGTATTTTAAGACAGTAGGTTGCTGCAATGAGCTGGCTGGAATAGACTTAAAAGTGATGATGTAGTCAGATGGGAATATATTGATTGAGGAAGAAAATCTAATTCATGAAAGGTGGCAGACTCATGAATTGACTTTATTGATCCACTTAGAAAACAGTGTGCATGGAGCAACACACTGAAATGAAGAGAAAAATAGAGATCTAAATCCGAAGAGGGCAGTATTTTGTTCACACTGACACATCTATTCACAGCCTTGCACAGTCTTTATTTTCTCCAGTGTTCCTACTTTATCTCCTTATTTCAGTGCTTGTCTCTAACCAATCCTGCTAAACCCTAACAGGATTCAGTGGCCGTTCCTTAATGCATAATTACATCTTGTGTGTCAACACCGCAGAAACAGCCCATAAATCTACTTTTATTCACTGCAGGGTTGGGAGAGTGCTCTTTCCTGGACCTGTTAGGTCTAGAATAAAGCCAGGGAGTCAAGGACAATGACCTCTGAGGTCAAGCTCCACGGCCATCCCAAGCAGCATCATACTAAGCTATAAAACACAATAAGCTGATACCCACAACCCCTTGGGGCTTGGAGAGAGTTTGCAATTCTTAACTGAGACGCTTGGAGAAGACTAAATGACAGCTAGGTGAACATCTATGGTGCTGCCTTACAATTAAGTGATTCATCCCTGCAGATCTTCTGGCAGCTGGAGATAGCGGTATGAAGTGGCTGAGGAATTACCCAGGTGTCAGAATGAGTTCCCAAAGGCTGGACGTCAGACATCTGTCAGGCAGGTAAACACTGGATCAAAGGAGAACCTGGTTTTTGACAGTTTTGTGTCGTCCAGAAGCTTTACATTTTGATGAAGGAGCTTATAGCACGCTTGTGTCAATATGGAATTGATGAACAGGTTGTTGTCTTTGTGTTGCTGTGCACACAGATTCATCTGCTTTGACTTCAGCAAAATATGACAAATATGGATGAAAGACATAATTCTAATGAAGTCCTGGGCGAGGATGGTGTAGATAAAACAAAACGGAGCAAAGCCAACTATAAAAAACAACCAATTATTATTATTATTTTTTATTTATTTTTTTATTTATTTTTTCAATAAGAACATGTGAGCTTGATCATTCAAATGCTTTGCTGTGCTGCTGGTTGCAAGTGTGGTGCTATTGTGTTTTGAGTAGTTGCAATGTTATCTCTATAGGATTGGGAACTAGTGTTGCTATTGTTAACAAAGACTATACCTAATGAAAAATCACTTCTGTTAATTGAAATAAAGCTGATATGAAATATAAATTACATGAAAATAAAATACAAAACAAAAAACAAACAAACAAAAACAAAACAAAAAACAAAACAAGAGAAGATAAAAACAACAAAAAAGACAAGATAAAAAACAAAACAAAACAAAAACAATACTGGATAAGAAACAAAACAATACTAGATAAAAAAACAAAACAAAGAACAAAACATAAAACAAACAAACAAAGACAAAAAACAAAACAAAAAGCAAAACGGAGAATAAAACAAGGCACGATAAAAAAACAAAACAAAAACAAAACAAGACCAGATTAAGATAAAAAAACTAACAAAAAACAAAAAAGCAAAACAAGATAAAGAACAAAACAAACAAAATAAAACAAGACATGATAAAAAAGCAAAGCAAAGAACAAAACAAAACAAGATAATCAACACCAACAACAAAAAACAAAACAAAGCAAAGCAAAAAAAAAAAAAAAACAGGACAAGATAAACAAAACAAAGCAAGACAAGATTAAAACAAAACAAAACAAAGAATATAACAAAACAAGGCAAGATAAAAAACTAACAAAAAAACAAAAAACCCAAAACTAAGCCAAAAACAAAACGACAAGACAAGACAAAAAACAAACAAACAAAAACCAAGACAAGACAAGAC
>JAHKKF010527672.1:127-28907 GCA_019740295.1 Labeo calbasu | reverse complement strand
AAGACACATCTTTTTAGCCAAGCATTCAAATAATGCATCTCATAAACTTTTCCTGCAGTTATATCTGATCAAATGCTCATTATTAATCTTTTAGCTCTTGTTGAACAAATCTTTCTTTGCTCGCTTTGAACAGCAGCTACGCTAATTATGTTCCTATTTGTTTTCTGTTTCTGCCATGGGATTGACATCCCATGGTAACTAGGAACTTACAAGCTCCAGTCTGGATACAGAACACTTAAGAAGAGATGATGCCAACCCCTCAGAGGATTTCAGATGATGCCAACCCTGAAACAACATACAGCACTACCGAATTTTGCTACTAATTTATAGTGTTTTTTGTCTGTTTGATTACGTCATTAATTGATCTTTACCATACGTATCTGCCATATGTACATCAACTTGACATAGTCACCACTAGTAAGCTACTACTACATATATTGTAAAAACTTTAATTTGGTGTAAAGTTGCTTTGCAACGATATGTATCGTGAAAAGCGCTATACAAATACATTTGAACTGAATTAAATTAACAAAAAATTTTTGGGTGAATGATCCTTCTATTTCTCTTCATGAGGACATGTGTGAGAGTGCTTTGTTAAAATTAATTTCATTCCAAACCTTAATGTAAATGCACAAATAATGGAAACCCCCTGGCTTGGACCATGAAACTGGGCCTCACCCATAATGACATCATGCACAGTGGTTTTATTGGTGCTGTGGTTTCATTAAATGGCAGGTGGAGACAGTGATTTGGAGAGTTTAACTAAGTTTTTAAAACTTTTTCTTTATTATGCCTATTCTCTGTTCAGGTTTTTTAGTTTTCTGACATAAAGAAAGTGTAATAATATTAATGTCTTTCAATGTATGGGCAAAAACCACAAAGAAGTTTGTTTTTAACATATTCTTTTGTATTTTTGTACAGTACAATACTCCCAAGGTAATCAAATTAGAGAATAAATGCTATAATATTACATCTGATTGGGAAACATAACAGCAAAGTAAAATCAAATGCAATATTGTCTGACCCCAAAAAGACAATACACCAACATGTCAGTTTACACAGTGACAGATTAAAAAAAAAAAAAAAAATCAGATGCAACCTTGTCATAGAAACCTGCAAACACAGGAAAATGTGGCTGTCACAGGAAGAAAGGTCTCTGCTAAAAAAACAGCCCTTCTTAATAGGTGAACGCAAAGACTTTTCAATTTTTTTTCTTTTTCATTTTTTTTTCTTCTAATTTTCTTTTACTTTAAAATTCTTCCTTATTTCTATGTATATTTTTCTTTTAAAATGTCTGTTCTGGATGTCTTTCTCATATTTCAAATTACGTACATTGTTTTGCACTGTCATTGTTGTGTTGTCACTGTGGTTTGTTCTATCTCTGTGCAGCTCATCTGTAAAGCTTTGGCAATATTAATAAATATAAGCTCATATATTTTTACAAAAGAAAAAAAAAAATTATATAAACTGGTGCTAAAAAGGATTAAAATGGTTCACTGGCTTGTAATCATTAGGGAACCACTTTAAGTGCTGTGTAGTCAAATGCTGTCAAATGGTGCTCATAGAACCATAAGAGGAACCCCATTCTCTACCTTAGATTTTAGATGTTACTTCACTCACATATGCTTGCTATGAATGGGGATTTACTACAATGGCAAAAGCTGTTTTGAACCATTTTATGCTTTTCTAAGCTCAAAAAGTATCATTTGGGGACCTTGGGATATTTCCTCATGGGACCCTTGGGGGCAAAAAGGTTGAGAACCACTTTATCTTCAGGAAATATGCTGTGTTGTAATGTCATGTTTTAATCCTTTCTACAACTAAACTCAGAGACTAAGAGAGAGAGAGAGAATCTTTAAACAATGAAACAGGGGTAGTGGTGCTATATAGCACCTTAACCACCACAAAGAACCACATAACAATTGTGTGTGTGTTTATATGTATATATCAGAGGCATGCAGTGGTGTTTTAAAATGAGGAGGCACATACTGTACATTCTGTTTACACCTAGCAGGATTTTCTGCTTTTTATACTGCTTATTGCACATAGTGACAACTACCTGTACCTCATTGTAGTACATTATAAAATAGTATGCAATAATAACATATTGAGTGTAAATTCTAATTCAAATTATTAAATGGATGTCACCTTATTGGGGCAATAAAACTGCCAAACCCTAGCCCTACCCAATGCTTTATTTTCAACTTTTAGATTATTTCCTTCATTATTATTAAAAAAAATGTCTGTCCGACGTGATATCTGATTTGAAAAGGGAGAAAAAAAGTTCGGCAAAACGTAGATTTGAACCTAGGTCAATAGCGTTAAAAATGACTTTAACCATCTGCGCAACTGGAACTGATGTATGATGAGCATCTTATACTGTTGACTAGTCCAATCACCTGTTGGTGGGTGGAGTTAATGTAAACAGCCTCTGCCAACAAGGCGGGCTATATAAATATAAATATATAAATAGACACTTTTTTTTATTTGTGAACAGATGTTCAGCTGTTATTTTTCATGGTCAACTTATTTTCTGGTCATTGTTATAAAAGCCCTGTAAACACTTTCACAGTCAGGAAGATGTCTTTCATTTCATCAAGCCGAATGCTTACTAAAAACTGACACAGTCATCACTTTTTTAAGCCATTTCATGTTTCATTTTGACGTGCCACAAAGCAGTGATATCTAAGTGAGAAGTTTACTTATCACGCTATGGGGTCTCTGTAGAAAGTCAACGGACCGAGGGGAGGCAAGCCTCTGCTGTAACTTTACCTATTGGACAGGGTTACGTTATAAAAACGAGTGACTTTTAGACTTTTAATGTCATATGTAGAAATATTTGCATTGTTTTGTTTTTGTAATATCGATTATGTAAGGAGACACTGCCTCCCCTGCCTCCTTGAAGGAAACACTCATAAGCAACGCCAGCAGGTAAATTTACAGTGGGAGTCCGCGCCCCTCTCGCCTCCCCTGAGCCTACTGAGTTTTAACAGACCCCCTAAAGTGTGTAGTGAGTTTGGTGGGGGTATTTGAGAATTAACTGGGGAAAGTTACATGAGAGGAGGCAATGCAATATGATTGGATATGACTGTAAATGATTGGCTGTGATTGTTTCATGCGATAAATCCCACTTCTTGTGTCCTTGCGCATTCAGCCTTCGACTAATCGGTCTGAATGAACAACATGATGTTAATGGAAAGACTAATTTAAAAACGTAAGTAAACAACTTACACATAAATTTACATTTGATTAAAAACAAGTGATAAAAAAAACTTTCAGAACACCACACCACTGATGGATAGAAATATATATATACACACATGCATACACACCAATGAAAAACCAGCATATGCTGGTAGGTATGTTTTGATGCTGGGATGCTGGTTAAGTAGGTTTTGATGCTGGTTTAAGCTTGACCAGCAACATGACCAGCTAAGGACCAGCATAAACCAGCAAAGAACCAGCATAAACCAGGTAAGGACCAGCATCAAAACCTACCTAATCAGCATCCCAGCATCAAAACATTCCTACCAGCATATGCTTTTTTTTTTGGGGGACTGACAGGTGAAGTGAATACTCTCTTCATCCTGGCACCTGATAGTGGGTGGGATATATTAGGCAGCAAGTGAACATTTTGTTCTTAAAGTTGTGTTAGAAGCAGGAAAACGGGGACCAACACAATATCAAAATCAGTGTTGGGGGTAACGCATTACCAGTAACGCAAGTTACGTAATATTATTACTTTTTCCCAAGTAACTTTTTAATTGACATGAAAATATCTAAGTTACTTTTTTCAAATAAGTCACGCCAGTTAGCCCCCCCCCCCCATTTATTGATTAAAAGCTCTCATTTCTCCATGNTAACGCAAGTTACGTAATATTATTACTTTTTCCCAAGTAACTTTTTAATTGACATGAAAATATCTAAGTTACTTTTTTCAAATAAGTCACGCCAGTTAACCCCCCCCCCCCATTTATTGATTAAAAGCTCTCATTTCTCCATGTTGAGAGAAATCGGGAGTAAGACGTTAGTTCTAGAATAAATGTGAACATGCATTAATTCATCTCACTCACGAAAAACAGATTCAGTATTCCTCAAAATTAATAAAAACAGTGAAATTCAACTCAGAATATGATGCAAACCTGCAATAATTCAATATGTTAAATAATACAAATATTCTTTATGCATTTAATACTATTTTATTAACCAATGTCTTTGCTGCCGACCAAAAAGTACTCAAGATAGTCTAACATTTATCTTCCTTTTTTTTTTAATTGCTGAAGAGCTGATATTTTTCTTTCGGCATTCTACTGTACAGAAGTGAAATTTACTTTTCTCAAATCCTGAGGCTTCTGGAGTGAAAAAGCTTTTACATTTGCTAAAAATAGAACTTTTTATATTAAAAACGAACAAGCAAGCCCTGCCCAGATTTAAAAAGTAATGCAAAAGTAAAGTAACGCATTACTTTCCATAAAAAGTAACTAAGCAACATAATTAGTTATCTTTTTAGGGAATAACTCAATATTGTTATGTATTACTTTTAAAAGTAACTTTCCCCAACACTGATTAGGATTAATGTGCCTGATGTGTGTATGTGTGTGTATGTGTCTGTATATACAAATATACATACATATATACATATACATATATATATACATATATATATATATATATATATATATACACATATACACACACACACATATACACATATACACATATACAATATACATATATATATATATATATATATATGCTATGTGCTATGTGCTAATTAAGCTAAGCTTAAACTGAGACAAACATAAGGTAGGCCAACAGCTAGTTTTACAGACAGGGTTTAGACTAAGCCAGGATTAGGCCATAGTTCAATTAGGATATTTAAAGTAATTTTTATAACCATGCCTTAGAAAAAACACTGTTGGTGCGCATCTTGAGACAAAACAAGGGCACTGACACATTTTACGAATAATCAGTGCAAGTTTCTTTTAGTTGAAACAGCTCAGACTTACATTTTAGTCTGGGACTGTCTGTGAAACTGGAGATAAGCGTGTTATCCTGCAGCTCAGACAGGTTTGGTCACGCTTCAGCTTTTACTTGAAATCTATCTTGTTACTGGAAAAGCCATAATCTTCGAAAATGGCTGTACTGTCATGCTACTAAAATCTAGTTAGGTTAGTGTCGCAATGTTTTGTTACTGTTCAACAGCACTCTGATGTTAGTCACTCTTAGTTACTCAATTGTGCCACACATACAGTACAGCTTTTCACACGCATGGCCACAGTATTTCTTAGTTTTAAGCTTTAGATATAGTAGATAAGGTTTCAAGCAAATATCAGTAATAGTAGCCATGTATTATTTTATATCTTATCCAAAATTGATCAGCCCAGCACATAGTAAAACATCTTTACTGAATCAGACACTTTGGTTGAGATGAGAGGGCTGAGAGTCGTTTGTTTATTTTGCCATCCCATTCACAAGAAATGGGAGATGAATTATTAAGTTGAATCATAACACAATCATAACCTTATGGAAATAGTACAGGCAAAAACGAGGACCACTTTATCCTCAGGAAATACACTGTGTTGTAATGTTGTGTTTTAATCCTTGCCCAACTAAACTAAGAAACTAAGAGAGAGTTAGAGAACCTTTAAACAGCTATACAGGGGCTTAATGGATTCTTTGTATGGCAGTGAAATTAAGTTAATAAATTAATTACTCATAAAACAAAACAATTACCATGCCTACTGGCACAACGATTCTACCCTTGTAGAAAGGACCACTGAAGAAATAATTTCAATCAGTCTTTTTTGGTCAACAGAAATCAGTGGTAGAAACCAATTTCTTACAGTATAGCCTAAACTAAACCATTCAAATTTCGCTCCTAGTGGAACAGAACTCTGTTTTGCACCAACAGGAATTCAAATCCATATTCTACGTCTGGGTGAATACCGTGAATGTAGTTCGTGGCACCTGCGACCATGAATTTGCAGCAACCACAAACAGGCTATAGGAGCTTCCATGAGACGTCACTCGTCACTTTAAATAACAAATAACAAAATGAATTACGAATTCCTTTTTTTTACTTTTTGATCTGCTTTGATCATTGAAACTTAAAACAACAACCAAAAGCTTATTCTACGAGTCTTATCGCGGTCTAGAAAACACCACCATCATATCTGTACACAGTTAAAAGTTGTGAACTGGTCTTAGAGGCTTCATATCCGGGAAGTCATCATCAAATTACGATCCATACAATACTTTTCTTACCTCTGTATTTGAAGTCATCAGAGAGCAACCTTAGTTCTTCTGAATGTGAAGATGTCAGGGCTAGTCTCGAATATTTATATGAAACATAACTTTCTCTAACTTCACATTTCGAAAGAAGTTTGTGGGCACGCCTCCTTCACTACTTCCTCAATAAATGGGGTTAGTTTTGTTTTCGATATTATACACTCACATTTAGAGCCAAACAGCGATAACGTATAAACGGCTTAAATAACGTTACTCTCCAAAATACTACTCTCATTAGATATGAACACCTGTGTGCAAAAGCGTGTGAGTTACCCCTGACTCGAAGTGGCAAGCAAGGGACAGTGGAGAAAATGCTTTTTGTTGTTGTTGTTGTAATGGCTTGTAATGACTGAAAGTTTTTGGATATATTTTCATATATTGACAATTTGATTTTTACCTCTACAGGGTAGGGTTGCACCGGCCATTCGTTATAAAGTTATTACGTAACGTACAACGTTACGTCCAAACTACAGAAGTGCTACTAGATAGTTTGTAATTTATACATATTCGGTTGCACCAGTTGTTCGTAAAGCAGGGCGTAGCTAGCAGTTCGTAAGCTCTGCGTAAAGTAGTTGCGTGATATGACGTTTACCGTAAATGATCCAATAAGAAGCCTTCAAAATACGCAAGCTCTTGTTTAAATGCTGTGAATTCCAGTTTATCTTTCATTCTAACTTCTTTTGCCTCACGTAACTAACAGTAAAAAATAAGTTGCCATTAAAACTTACTTGAATCAGTATGCATCTTGGTTTTAACTGAAATTGAATATAAGGAAAAACAAATAGTGATTTTTTTTCTTTTTTTTTTTTTTTAAAAAACGAGTATTTTTTATGATGCAGTTCCCATGCTCCATTGCTTCACTGATTTCTTGTGTTTTCACTGGCTAAACTTCACCTTGCTACAAGGTATGCTAATAAAAATATTGCAAATATTAATTATTTACTGAAATTGCAGTATTAACTTATACACGTATTAAATATAATGTAGTATAAAATAAATGTAGGAAAGACCAAATGTAAAAAAAAAAAAAAAAAAAAAAAAAAATACGTTCTTTGCTTTTATGTACAAGATTCTTTTCCTCCCTCCAATTAGCTATGCAAAAGCTGTAGTTTACCATTTGGTCATGCAAGAAATAAGGTCAAAATTTGATGGGATCACTCCATTATTGATTTGATGTTTTTGTTTTTTTATACTGTTGTGTGAGCGTTTTTGTTGTTTCTTGTTAAACATTCCAATAATATTTATTTTTAGATTTAAGACAAAAACTTTCCAAATGACTTATTGGTGTCTGTAATGGTGTGTCCATATGGACTTATATGGAGAGACTTACTTTGGCGAAGCTCTGTTTCAGGTTTTCTCAACACGAGGTCTACAGTCTTGCAGTGTTTAGCTCCATCTCTAATGAACAACCTAATCTTGGTCTTCAGGATTACTAAGGTTGGAGCTAACCTCAAAGTGTAACTCGAGGGCCAGAGGTGAGAATCCCTGCTCCATTTCATCCGGGAATGACTTTAACTTACAAATGCAGGGTATTGGGGTCTTGTTTTTCTTTGAATTTAGCATTACAAATGCCAATAATAATCATTTTTATTAAAAAAAAAAAAAAGAAAAAAAAAGAGTTTTCCACTAATCTTAATGTATTTTAGATACATGGAAAACATTTTCGTTGTTTTTAGGTTCTCAAAGGAGAAACTATATGCTTTTTCTGAATATATGAACAGTTACGTTTTAATTTAATTTAATTTAATATAGAAAACTATCTATATATAAAACTATTGTGAACTCCCACTCGTCAAAAAATTTTAAAAGTTGACAAATCTTATCTACAATAGACGGTTTGCACTTACGACATGATTTGGTCAGTTACCTGGATGCGCGGCTATACTGGCGATACTCAGATGTAAACAACAGCATGGATTGCATGGTTAATCCACTACTGAATATGTTGTTCTGCTAATTTATGCTATCTAAGACACGGTAAAAAACAAACAAACAAACAAACAAAAAAAACGTGTGGAAGCTGCTAAATCATATAAAGAAGGACTTAGTAAGGGGGAAAGAGCGCAATATTTTGACAAACTAAAGTTAATAGGTGATAGTTGAAGTTAATAGGAAATGATAAGAACAAACACAAATGTTGTCAAGATTCCTGGCCTGGAAATTCTATTTCAGTTTGGCCAACCACAAACACCTTTTGTTCCTGTCTTTTGCACTCTTCTCCTTTCTCTATAGTACTCCAAAAGCTTCAATAGTAGTTATGTGCTGTCACCAAAACAGGGCCTATCCTAGTCAGTTTCCAAGAATATGAAAATGTTTTGTTGCAGCATAAGTGTTTTTTTTTCTTTTTGATAATAAATACAAGTAAAAAAAAAAAAAAGAGCAATTTTTATCATACATATTCAAGAAAAAAATAATTGGACTGCTTTGAAAAAAAAAAAAACTGTAGTTTAGGTGATGTATCTGTTAAACCTTTCATAAAAACAAAAAAACAAAAACCTGTTTGTATTCTTGGGGAAGGATTTTGTGGGATTACCTGGTACATGCTGAAAAGAAACATTCAAAAACAATTAAAGGTACAACCGGCTTTTATGCCAGCCTTTTAATTATTGTTTGGCCTGAAGGAACTTAAAAAGGTCGAAGGTCATTCAAAAACAGGAATTTGAAATCAGACATTTACTTTCATAATGTTGTGCAAATGCAAATGTGCAATTTCAGTACATGGGGGAAAAAGTAGATTCCGCATTAAGAGATGATAGTAAATCAGTAAGATGTTCTTTTGTAAAATAGGTGTTGTTGCTTCCTATATGTTGTTCAAATGTATTCAAATATGGAACAGAAATTAAATTGAAAGTAAATAAAGAATCAAGAAAAGCCAAATAACAAATAAAAGTTTGTATTAGCTGTGCAGTACACACACCAAGCAAAAAAATAAATAAATAAATGAATAAAATAAAATAAATTAATAAATTACAAATTGCTCTTTTCCCAAGGTACTTACCCTTACTTCTCACTTTCAAAGGACTTTCCTATACTCCACCACAGTATAAAAATGCAATAGGGTTTATTTTCATGTTTCATATTCATATTGTGTCCATACTTTATTTTTTACTTAAAATACATTATTTTGAGAAATATTCAACAAACCCAAGTCTGATATGGAAGCCCGTTTTCGCCACTGAATAATAATTTAAAAAAAAGGTTATTGCGATAAAAACTCACAATTCTGACATTTTTCTCAGAATTGTTAGATATAAACTCACAATTGCGAGTTATAAAGTCGCAATTCTGATAAAGTCATAATTGCATGATATAAACTCGTAATTCTGAGAAATAATGTCGCAATTGCATGATATAAACTTGCATTTGCGAGTTCTAAAGTTAGAATTCCGAGATATAAAGTCGCAATTCTGAGAAATAAAGTCAGAATTGTGTGATATAAACTGGCAATTGCGAGTTATTAAGTCAGAATTGTGAGATATAAACTCTGTGAATTAAATTCTGTGAACATATCAGTCTTTTTTTTCTCCTCAGAACTGGACTTTATAACTGGCAATTTCGAGTTTGTATCTCATAATTCTGAGAAAAAAAGGTCAAAATTGAGAGATACAAACTCGCAATTGCAAGAAAAAACGTCAGAATTGCGAGTTTAAATCTCAATTCTGACTTTTTTTCTCGCAACTGCGAGTTTATATCCCGCAATTCTGACTTTATAACTCGCAATTGTACGTTCATATCTCACAATTCTGAGAAAAAAAAGTCAGAATCGTGAGATCAAAAGTCGCAATTACCTTTTTTTTTTTTTTTATTCAGTGGCGGAAACGGGCTTCCATAGGATTTCTAATGATTAACTTCAACAAAACATGTTTACAGTTTTACTGAATCTATCCAATTTATACAGCTGTTCCTGTGTAAATAATAGCTCACAATCTTAAACCACACCATGCAAAATATCCCAGATTAAATAAACATGAGATACTACAGTCAGAGGTGTAAAATACTGTTGATTTTATTGTTTACTTCGATGACTTTCTCTTATAGTTGAGAGTAACAGCAGCAGGTAAATGGAGGAACATTTAGGCTAATAAACAGTGCTGATGAACAACAGAGAAAATATAAAAGTGTCCAAAATCGAACCTGAAACCTCAAATGTGAAAAATAACATGGGAATTATTTTTAATTCTGCAAAATGAGTTGCTATTTATAACAAAAGATAATACATTCGTTCCTTTTTTATTAAAGGATAAGAAGCAACAAAATGTTATTTTTCCTGATGTGAAGCTCAGCTTAACTATCATATCGTGGCTAAAAAAACAGGGTCAACTGTGGTACTTCAGTGTGGTATTTTACTGTTTTAACCCTTCGCTTTGTGCAACAAACTCGTTTGCATAGTAAATAAAAGTTTTGTAGCTGACATGCACAAACAGCACAGCACAGTCTTTGTAATATACATATTCCTATGGGGTTGGGCACTCATACTTCATACTTACAGAGTAATAAGCCCACTATTGTAAATTCATGCAGCAAAGCAATCATTTCCAGTAGGGTTAGCAGCCCTGACAGCTGAGGGAGATGGATGAAGAGAAGGCCATATTATAAGGTCTGAATAAGATGTCTCGAAAATCTGACCATCTGTACAATTACAATTGAGTGGCAAAGATGAAACAAAGTAGGACTGATCAGGTTATTGCATGTGTTTCCAGTGATCAGTTATGAACCTCACCTCATCAAAGGAAACAATTTCACAGTAAAGTGCTGTATATAACATCCCAAACTTACACTTTTACTTTAGATCTTTGGCTTAGAGTCACCGTCTCTTTCAACATGGGTGTTGAGGTACAGCATCTATAGATGCGTTCACTCACGTCCAGCTGCTTAGCCCCATGTCAGAGCAAAAGACCGACAAATAACAGACAAACGCTATTAAACATACAAGATTAATATGAAATAAACATGGTTATAGTAACATATTTTGAATGAACATTTAATCATGAACATTTCTAAAAAGGGGCACCAATTGCGCTCTGTAAAAAACGAAGAACAAGGCAGCAAAATATTTAATTAGAGTAAAATTATGTTAGAAATTATATTATAATTCACCTTAAAAAGATAATTCATCAAAAAATGAAATTTCTGTCATTATTCACCCTTGTGTCTTTTAATAAAACTAAGTTAATTTGATTGGAGCCCTGCACGATATGTAGAAAAACAAATTAAGAAATCATTACTACAACTTATTAATTTATTCCCTCTTGACCACAACCTAACTAAATTAATATGAGGAACAAATTAGTATTGGAATTATTTTGCAATTATTCCTTAAACCATCAGCGCAGAGTCAAAGAACAACTATAGTCACATTAGCAATGTGCTTCCCAGTCCTCAAGTAACATGTATTTTTATGCTTCAACCTAGTTCAAGCTATTCTCAGCTTCATATACCATGTTCATGGACTGTTGGCTCAACATCTGGCTCACAAAATGGGAAATATTTTGAGATTTTCAAAGTCATCATCTGATTGGTCAAATTCGATAGGGTTTCTGGGAGAAGTGTGTGTTGCATTTTGTAACGGTCCATCTGGAAACAAAACTGCTATGGTGTCAAATCCCTTTATAGAAGAAGAAAGCCAACTGCGACAATGAGCGCTTATCAGATTCAGCTAAACGCTGGATTTTCAAAAGTATCTGAAGATCACATGATCATTGATAGAAAACTGAAATATATTCTTAAATAAACTGTCGAACAGACAACCTCTTTGGTGGTTCTTGGCCAATGAAAGCTAATATGGAGTGCAGACCTTCTGCCGTCAGTCTGAAGGTCTTACTATTTGAGACTAAAAGTTAGCCTACATTATTGCTGCATTGCAAATGGGATAATTACACTTTCTGAAGTGCGTGCTTTCATGGTCGCCATATAGAAGGATCGTTCCAAACCGAAGTGCAAAAAAAAACTGGCCACCTCAAAGGACCCTTTGGAAAAAAAGACACATATGGACACTTGCTCTCTTGATTCTTTGCTCACATCTAATTGTGCAATTATGGCGCCTCCTTAACTGGCTCAGCAAGATGACAGAAGTGTGTGCCAAAGAACAGTTTTCTGGTCCCCTAAACCATTCATCCTTTCAAAGCTCTTATTCTGGAGGATAAACCCTCAAAAAAATTAGATCATAGGGATGAACCCTTCAGAATGGAACTGTATCATTTTGAAAGCTACAACCTCTGGACACAACCCTTGTTCCTAACGTCAAGACACGCAATAAAAGGCATCTTTACCATGTTAATTTAAGTTTTTGTTCTAACTTCTTTTTGTTCATTTTCTTGATTTATTCTATCTACTTGACCGTTAAACTGAGTGTGATCCACGGATGTCAAACTGACATTGATTTGAAACAGAAGAATTTCCACACTTGATGATCAGGGGGCCACAGTAAGACATTAACTTTTTGGGTGTGCTGTAGAGCCAAAATAAATAATGAAAAAAAAGTTTCCCTTGCAGTTTCCCAGGCAGAAGGCAGCTTATGGAGGGGAATGAGGGGACATGCTTTGGAAAATTGACAAATAGCCACCAGGATGGTGGTTTTCCCTGGCAGCTCAATAATGAAGACCATGAAGTCCACACTGGCATGTCACCAGGGAGGCTGGGAAATTGGCAGAGGGTGGCCAGCAGACAGTAATTTGGAGGATTTGGATTTTGGAGCACACTTTGAGCAGGTCTTTACAAATGAGGTCACTTCAGAAGTGAGTGAGGGCCACCAGAATTTGTTGCGGACCAGCTGTACAGACCGGGTTTCTCCAGGATGCCCCGAACTTACAGAGGTGTGGACCCATTAAATGACTTGTTAAATGACCTTGTGGAACAAACATCACCCCATTAGGGCAATAATTGGGTGTGGGTTCTCTGAGCTGGGTGTTGGTTCTCTATTCCCGGAACCGCTCCTGTCTCATGGAACCGAGATGGGAGTGATTCTGGGAAAAGATCCTGGACAAGGCATCAGCCTACACATTCTTTGAGCCGGGGCAATATCTAACAGAAAATTTGAATCCAGTGAAAAACAGAGCCCACCTAAGCTTGTCTTGAATTGAGATGCTTAGCCCCTTGGATGTACAGTATTCCAGGTTTCAGGGATCTGTAAGCACCACAAAAGGATGCAGTGCCTGGTTGCTGTAGATAGCCTTGTTGACAGCGCACTGACTAACAATGCTGTTGCGCCCTGGGCATCCTGAGTTTAAGTCCCAGCTTGTGGCCGATTCCATTTCCCTCTGTCTCTCCCACTTCCTGTCATTACTGCACTGACCTATTAAAATAGAGGTAAAAATGGCAAAAGTAAATCTGTAAAAAAAAAAGGATCCTGAACCCTTCTAGCCAGTGCCTCCAATCTTCGAAAGCTAGCTTCATGGCTAGAAGCTCACAGTTACCCACATTATATTTTCTCTCAGATGGGCTTAGTTTCTCTGAGAAAAATGCACAAGGAAAGAGTTTAGAGGGTGAACTGTAACGCTGAGACAAAATGACCCCCCCACCCCAGGGTCAGAGGCGTCAACCTCCACCACAACAGGTAACGTGGGGTCAGGATGGTTCAGAATGGGGGGGTTAGTGAAGAGAGTCTTAAGTTTCTCAAAAGCTTAGGAGGCAGCATGGGGTCCAGTGGAGGGTTTGGGAGGAGCCACGGAGGAGGGAGGTGCGAGGGGCAGCAACAGCATTGAAATTCTGTAAAAAAAACAAAACAAAAAAAAACACCTGTGGAAGTTTGTGAACCCCAAAATCCATTGAAGGTCCTTCACAGATCAAGGGGCTGGCCATTCTACCACTGCCTGGATTTTAGACTGGTCCATCCAAGCTCCCCTTGCAATTAGTACATATCTTCTTCTCCACAAAAAAGAATCCTGCGGCGGCTAGAGAGGTGGATGGTCTGATGAATCAAAGCCATAAATTCTCCTTTACATAGTCCTCCATTGCCTTGGTTTTGGGAATGGACATGGGCCAAAAAGCCAGCTCTTGAGAGGGTATGTGCCAGGCAGCAGGACAATTGCAGTTTGCAGTAGACAGTCTCACATTAGAGCATCCAGGCAGGGCAGAATGAGATCTTAATTTAGAGCTGGAACTGCTCCAGGGATAACTGTTCATCCTGACTGGCTAACTCGGCCTGGAGTAGATGGAGTGGATGGTCTTGAATGGGCCATTAGGCCAGCCTCTCTGCACAGTGCAGGGTGCATAATGACAGCGCGTAATCTGCCGTGGTGTCCCTGCCTGATTGGAGAGACATTAAGTGATCCTCCACGCTAATGCCTCCCTCCTGGTTATCAAATATGTCAGTGAAGCGGGACTAGAATAATTCTAGGGATTAACGAGCAGCTGCGTCATGATCCCAGGCAGCCGTGTCCCAATCCATCGCTTTCCCAGATAAAATGGAGACAATAAAAGCTATCTTGGCTTCCTCGTTGGGGAATACTTGTGGTTGCTGTGCAATGTAGATGAAGCATTATAGAAGAAATCCACGGCAGTGGCCGGGAGAGACGTCATATCTTTCCCAAAGTGCGGATCAAGGATTCACCACTAGCGGGGCGAGGAGGAGAGAACTTAAGACGGTGGCATTGCTGGTTCCCATCTTGATAACTGGAGGAGCGGGTGGAATAACAAAGGATTGCTGTTGAAGAGGTCCGGAGGACCACCATTCATGGTGGCTGAGAGGCGGTTGAGCTGGTTGTGCTTGATCAGCATTGCATCTTGTGAAAAGAAAGAAGCTTGAGCTAAAGCCCAAGCTGGATCCATTTGCGGCGAAGTCTTCTGTGACACTGAAGACTCTGGAGACTCAAGAGCAGGGGTCACGAGACTCGGTCCTGGAGGGCCGGTGTCCTGCAGGGTTTAGCTCCAACCCTAATCAAACACACCTGAACCAGCTAATCAAATGCTCGGTTGATATACTTGAAACTTTTTGGTAGGTGTGTTGAGGCAAGTTGGAACTAAACTCTGCAGGACACTGGCTCTCCAGGACCAAATCTGGTGACCCCTGCTCAAGAGGATCCATGTGCAGAGGGTTTTAATTGAGCAGACAAAGCAGGGTCAAAACAGGCGAAGGTCATACACAAAATAAGCAAGTAAATCTGTGCAGACAGAGGCGTAAACGGGTACACAGCAAAAGTCCAAACACCGGGGGGAAATAAATGGAGGTATAGCTCAGAATTGTCAACGTGAATCATGAACAAGACTTCCGTGAACAAGTGTGCCGTGTCAAGCTATGGCTATAAATACACAACCTGATGACATTGTTTTGTGTAAACTTTAATACTAAACGTGACAACGGATATTTTGCCTCAGATCTTGAAAATACAGTTGTAAAAGAAAATAAGAGTGTTCCAACTGTGAAATCTGTGCATTCTATAGAAAGACAGTATCAACCACTCATTATGTATTTGGAATAATGGGTAATTAGTTTTATATTGAATAATTAGATTATGTGTGGGGTGCAGTGCTTGCAGAGTGAAAGCCCGTTCACACATTCTGGTAGGTATTTTGATTGATTTTGTCGCATCATATACCACGTCACATCTGGTATAGAAAATTTTCTTGTCTATGTGCAATGGTAGTTTGCTTTCTTTTTAAAATTAGATCTTGTTGCCATTCACAGAGCATGGAGAAGTGTTGCCATAATATTCTGCTTGATATCTTCTTTAGCATTCTACTTAAGAACTACAAGAAAGTGAGTAACTAATGACAGAATTTCATTTTTGTATGAGCTCTGGCCATTTCTTCATAATTCAACTCAACATTTCTCTCTAAGGCTAAGCCATGCAGCTATCAATTACTTCTGTCAAATAAACAAAAAATGTTTGAGATCATGTTGGTAGTAGTTTATAGGTTGTTACGCTGTATTCTGCTGAATATGGGCATTAGCCATGCAAAACCTTCAAAGAGGTGCCAAGGCCAAGCTGTTGTGATGTCATGCTCCTGTAATGTAAGAATGAGTTGATTGGTTGCTAGAGTAGAGGGATGTCTCAGTGAGAGAAGGTGGAGCTTATAAAAGGGAATGGAGCTACATAACTAAGGTACTGTTGGTTGAATTCTTTACTATTATGTGTAATATTTTCAAGTATAACTAATGCCAGAAAAGAGCAGCAAAAACAGCAGCCCAGTCGAATACAGAAGCTCTGGAGATCTGAGAGTTCCTTCTGTCCACTAGATGGCAGCAGCATTTGGATCGTATCCTCGCCGTTTGACGTTTCTTGTTGTTTGGAAGAAGAGGAAAGAAAAAAGTTATTGGGAAACAAAACACTGCTGTTCGAAATTATTCATAAACAAGACTCTGGTTCAGCTCCACTGCATCCAAATAAGAAGAATTAAATTTTACAATCTAACTTAGCATCTACAAATGGTCTACAGCGGTCACTGAAATATGTTGCTTACATACTAAAGTTGTTTACAGATTGTGGAACTGAAGCAGAATGTTCTTCACTACAGAGAACAGCACTGTCGCCATGCCTTACATTAGCGGACAAGGATATAGAGAGCAACAGACTGGCAGTGGACTATTTCAGAATGGACTGCTTCAAGAAGAACAGACCACGCTCAGTGAACATGTCATCTACTGAAGGGGTGTATGTCTTGAGGGCGTTCACAATGACAGCAATTTAAAATGAAATACTTCATTTTAGAGATTTTAAGCAAAATGTACAATAGTGTGACAAGTTTCTAAGATTAAAAAAACTCAGTGTAGTTTGTGTCAAGTTCATAGAAAATATGCTTTGTATCTATGCTGGTTTTATATGGTTCTGAAACACCTTTATGTACTGTATCCATCAAGTAAAAAGCTATTTAGTTAATATCATTAACATGAACTAACAATGAAAAAGACTTCTAAAGCATCTTAATTAATGCTACTTTAGTGGTATCTGTTAATATTATTTAATAGACCTGAGTTAACATGACCTAACAATGACAAACAAATCGATCATGATCCACCTTTGATAGTCAACACATACTGCAGTTGAGCAGGAACATCTTCTAGCAGTACTGTAAGCTGACAACCTCCGGTGAATTCAGTGAATTGCTGTCAGCATGAATGGCCCTTCAGATGACCTAACTGCTTATGAAATTATGCATTTCCTGGACAGCCCCATGCAGACAGGATAACTGTGTGAGGGAGTGAAATGCCAGCATTTCTGGACATGGTCATGCAGACCAGTGCCAGTGAGAACTGCCTGTACCAGGTAGGTTTGCCAACCAGCACCTCCGCAAGGAGACAGGGAGTGAAGAGCGCATGTCATGTCACAAAGGCCTCTTGAGTTTACACAGGACTGAAAAAGAGCGTAAGGGTTATGATGATGTCTCGCCACACTCCTCCATTACTTACGCCCATACACTTTAACATCATTTAAAAGAATAGTGCACTCAAAAATGAAAATTCACTCATCATGTACTCACCCTTCAAATCTGGATGACTTTCTTTTTTTCCCCATCAAATATAAACAATCCAAACCTGAAACTCTAACTGTATTAAGTCTGATTTATAATTTAGTCAATATAGTGCAAATTGTCCCTCCAGTTACTTTTACATCTGACAGCTAACTGAATCTGGTCTGACTGAAATGTGATCCAATGATGCACCTTAAACATAAGGTGAGGGATTGTAATCAAATTACTCCACAATTCTATGAAATTTTCACTGTGTAGAAAAGAACATTTGCTTGTGCTTCACAGATGAAAGAAAGTCATTTGGAACAGTAAGAGGGTGAGTAAATGATGACAAGATGTTCATTTTTGGGTGAAAAATCCCTCTAAAACTGCTTGTGAATATGTAGCTCATTACAGAACGTTAGGTTACTAATCATAACATAAGCATAGATATCTATACTAGATACCACATTAGACTGCTCCAGACATGTCAGCACATCCAGTTTATTGGAATGGTCAACATTTCAGACGCTGCTTATCAGTCACATTAAAAACCAATACATTTTCGAAAATATCACATAGCTACAATGGCGTTTTAGTGCCACATTAAAAATCTAAAATTAGGAGATTAAAATCATAATAGTTTGAGAAAAAATATTTAGAGAATAAAATTGAAATGTTTTGAGAATGTTTTGAATATATCTGGGATTATTAGCAGAAATCATGTGTCATACTTGTGGGGACAGTATGATTGGAAATAATATTTCATGACTGCGTTTGGATTCGTTATTTGTAGTGCGCCAGCCCCACAATAATAGCATTAAGCCTTGTGCTTTTGGTACTTTTAATATAAAACAAAGTCTCAGCTTTTAAAATCCGTTTTATAGCGAAATACATACAGTGCATCTTACAATAATGTGTTTTCAAGCTCTTTAATATGGTGTGACCATAGACTGTAAAAAATATGGACGTAGTGTCCGTGACGTCACCTATAGGTTTCTGAAGAGCATTTTTGAAGCTCTTAGTGGGCGGGAGTCGGCCTTTGCCATCTTTGAATTGCGTCACTGCACGTCACTCTCGGATAATTGAAAATCGGCAAAGAGGCAGGACGTGGGTGGAGCTGGTTGCAGAAACCACGCCCACCTAGCGCGACCGTGGTGACAGCAGCGGCAATCCACCTGTCACTCAAGTGGCCACGCCCTAAATTATGCAGAACTTTAAGGCTTAATATAATTTAAACGGATGAGTTATAAAAAAACTCACCCCCCTCACAGTTGACATGAAGGGCAAAATATGTATATGGACCTAAAAATAGCTATATGAACCAAAACCACTTTTTGTACCAGGCTGTAAACATTTTTTTTTCTGCTGTAAAGTTGGGCATTTTAACATGGGGATGCTATGGGATTGACTCGATGAATTGCAGTTTTAGTCACTTCTGTGTTGCTGCTTGGGCGTGACAGATTGCTGTATTCATGTGAATCGATTCATTAAATTATAGTCCTACTGTTTTCCTTGGTGAAAATTCTACCACCTACTCAGCAAAAACATCTTTCATTCCTCACATGCATTTAATTAAAAACAACAATAAATGTTGTAAAGGCTGAAGTGGGTTCCAACTCGTTAACATACATTATATTGTCTTTACTAAGGTATAGACCTATAATGTTAAGTGACTATTCACAAATTTGGTTTATTTACGGTAAAATATAGTAAATGATTGGACATAATATTTAACGTCTTCCATTAATTATTTGCAGCACCCCAGCCACCCAGTAATCACAATAATTTTGTGCTTTGTTGCTTTTTATATAACAGCTCGTCTTTCAAATTCTGTCAATTTTATCACAAAATACAAATTATAAATGTGTTATTCCTCTTGATTTCAGGTTTATAGCAAGATATAAAAGTGAAGGAACATCAGAAGGCATGAAAAAAAAAAACAGTAAACCGTAATCTAATGAAACAAATGTCTCATTATTCTAATCAAAAAGATGACTGATTCACATGCTGCTTAAACTGAAAAGAATACAGTGATCTGTCACACCACATTAAGGAGCGTGAAAAACAGTTATTTTAAGACATATTGTTTGTATTTTGCTATAAAACTGACATAATTTGAAAGCTGAGACTTTGGAATTTCTCCCTGTGCTCCCAATATCCGGGGCATTTGCATGCTAATTATATTTAATATGATTTTAAACAAATACATTTTCATTTAATTGCAATTAACATGCTATTAAGTGTCTTTAAACACTGCATTCGGTTTGCACTTAAGTATATCCTTATATTCTTCTATAAAGTCACATTCATAAATCCTTACATTTATTTCAGTTATTAGGTATATATTTAATTCAGTAATTACTAGGTTGCAGAATCAGACTTGCTTTCGAGTGTTTACACACTGGCTTTGACTCTTCCAATATAGCAGATGGCTTACATTTAAGTGGCCAATAGGTCCAGCTGCTAATGCGGTATATAGTTGTGTGACTGGTTGTCTAAGATGAGTTGTTTTTATGTTATGTAGTTCATAGATTACGACAGTGGAATACAGTGGCTGAATTTAATTGTACATTTAATTGCACAGAATTGAATGCAATTCACTACATTATTGTCTGAAAGTTTTAAAGCTGTTTCAGTTTCAGTTGATTCTAAACTATTCCCGACATGAGAAAACATTTTCTGCACTATGTAGATTCAGCCTCTCCAGCTTGTGCTGTAAATGTCAGTCTGTGAGGCTTGCGGATGGTGAATGACAACTGAGGCTGTGGGTCATTTTAACATGCAGGTCAGGATTTCAGCTGGGCTCTTCAAGCTGATTTGAGGTTCTGCTGCAGTGACTTTTGCCAGATTTTGACCAGTATTAACGCTTTATTCATCTCTGGCTCTCAGTTCTTCACTTTGTAGAGCGTTTCTGGTCCTGGTACAGTGTCTGCAGCAGAAACCCAAACCGTGGTGAGTGTAAGCTGCAGGTATATATTGTTGCCTGTAGTTAGAGCGAAGAGACATGCAGACCGGTGCTTACTTAAACCCCCAGCCCGTCCCACCCAGGACTATAGCTGCCACCAGGATGGCCCCTGCGATCGACCCTATGATGAGATTGGTGGCACTAGGACCTGTTTGGGCAAGCGTGGGAAAATGGCACATGAGCTTTGATTCTCTAAATCTCAAAGTTTCTGTTCCCAGTAAATTCAAGCATTTTTACAAGATCCAGCATTTTTATGCCACCCTCGTCTTAAGTGGGTGGTTGTAAGTCAATTTAAGATTTTTTCCAGATTGCACCACCTTATTAAAAAAGGTTAATAAAGAGATAAAAAAACTACATTGCTACTCATATTGCAATTTTAATAACTGTGTCATGAGTATTTACTATTATGTTTGAAATAAATTGTGTTTGTGTTTGAATCTGTGCAACAAACCCTTGGGTCCCTCATCTTCAGCAGGGGGTGGTTCTTTTGGAGGGTCAGGCATACTGCAGTCTGTCCCCGCCCACGTTGTGTCACATGTACATGTCGCCTCATTACTGCAAACCTGTTTCAATTCAGAATGGCCAAAAAATACTGAAAATATTCATTCTTTTTCAAGCATTACTTTCTCAGTATAATGAGTATTGGATACTCAGAATAACTGAGTAAACCTCAACACCTCAACATTCAGTGTGTGCAGTGAGGTTTGTCTTACCCCGTGACTGGAACAGATGTGTCCGTTGGGTCCGGTGGGACAAGAGCTCAGGTTCAGATACTGAATAGGGAGGCACTTCCTGTCCAGACACATCATAGACGGACCGCATGGAGTTCCATCCTCGACATAACCGAGATCAGTCTGATCATCCAGCAATACGTGACCACCACTGAGAAAACAGTATGTGTGTGTTCAGATCAGAGCGCTTAGCTGCTACCAGCATAATCTCAGAAATCAAGATTGATCATATATCATAGAAATAGATCATACATGATAAAAACGTATTTATTATATATTTGTCTTTGTACGTCTCACCTGCAGTCGATCAGTCTGCCCTGATGGTTGAAATTTGTGGGAGTGACTTCTCCTTTTATAATTCCTATCCGTGGGATTCGGCCAGTGTTAGCGCACAACAGATATCCACAAAACACATCACTGCAATAGAGACAGCACAAAAATCACAGTGACTCCAGAACAGGGGCCACAAGAGGGTGTTAGAGGATCTTTTAAACATTTTAGTTAAAAAAGATTTAAAATATTAAATAAATGTCACAATCATTTTAACACATTCACAATATTTGATAATACTGATTCTGCTAAAGAGCGTTTAAAGCTGAACATCAGCACAAGTGTAATGATCTTATTCTAATGACAATGGCAACTTTTAACATATAAATATGCATAAGTGTTAACAAATATAAAAAAACCCCAACACATCTTTTGAAGCACTGTAACAATATACAACATAAATTATGCATATACTGTAACTAGTCAAGAATTAATGTTAAAACATATGACAGCGATTATAAAATATTTAAGCTGTTCGTCTTTGTTCTACACCTTTACTCAACAGATCCACAGAGTTCAACACAAAATACATGTATATGAAATATATGGACTGAAACAATGATTGTCGTTTAAAATGAAAATAGATAAACAATGATCTGTAGAGTTTTGTGGCATTAGCATCTGTCATTTAGCTGTACACCGATTCCAAATAGAAATGTAGCAGGCATTACAAATCTAAAGTTTTAAAAAGGTCTCAGGCATCTAAGTTCTATTATAACCAGTAAACCAGTAACGATGAGTAAAAACTTCGGAGGGTTTGCTCTACTGTTTATGCTGCAGAAATTAATTATACTTCCTATCATGCAGTTTGAGGAGAGACTACTCATAGTGCCCTACAGCACTGTAGCATTAAGTTTTGCATGGTTTATAACTCACTGCTTACTGCACTGGATCCATTTGTCTCCATCTTGGCCACAGTTGCCCTTCTCTGAGCCCTCTGTGTTCAGTTTCTCATAACAGAACTTCTCTGAACTCGCAGCCTCTGTATGAAAACAGAAAGAAAAATGGTGAAAGTGGGAAACAAGGGGAAACTTCATAATATGTACATTAGCGTAACTACACAGTAATCTATTTATTTAATGTAAGGGTGGGTGCTGCCATACAGTCATGGCCAAAAATATCGGCACCCTTGCAATTATGTCAGAAAATGCAACCCATCTCTCAGAAATTTGTTGCAGTTGCAAATGTTTTGGTATTCACGTTTATTTATTTATTTTTTTCAAAAAAACAGAGAAGAAAGGTCAAATCTGATACAATTCCACACAGAACCCCAAAAAATGCACTGGACAAAATTACTGGCACCCTTAACTTAATATTTGGTAGCACCCCCTTTGGAAAAAATAACTGAAATCAATCACTTCCTGTAACCATGAATGAGTTTCTTACACCTCTCTACTGGAATTTTGGACCACTCTTCTTTTGCAAACTGCTCAAGGTCATTCATATTTGAAGGATGCCTTCTCCCAAATGCTGTTTTGAGATCTCTCCACAGATGTTCTATGAGATTCAGATCTGGACTCATTGCTGGCCATTTCAGAACTCTCCAGCGCTTTGTTTGTAACCATCTCTGAGTCCTTTTTGAAGTGTGTTTAGGGTCATTGTCCTGCTGGAAGAAACATGACCTCTGGTGGAGACACAGCTTTCTGACACTGGCCACTACGTTGCACTGCAGAATTCTTTGGTAAACATCAGATTTCATGATACCGTTCACACAGTCAAGGCATCCAGTGCCAGAAGCAGTAAAGCAACCCCAAAACATCTTTGAACCTCCACCATGTTTGACTGTAGGGACTGTGTGCTTTTCTTTGAAGGCCTCATTTCTTTTTCTGTAAACAGTGCCATGATGTCCTTTACCAAAAAGCTCTACTTTTGTCTCATACGTTCACAGTACTTTCTCCCAGAAGGACTGTAGTTTTGTCACATAAGTTTTGGCAAATTCCAGTCTTGCTTTTTTATGCAGTGGCGTCCTCCTGGGCCTCCTACCATAGCGTCCCTTTTCATTCAGATGGCAACGGATAGTGCGAGCTGACACCGTTGTACCCTGTGTCTGCAGATCAGCTTGAATTTGTTGGAAGATAATCTGGATTCTTTATCCACCATTCGAACAATCCTTCGTTGTAATTTTTCATTAATTTTGCTCTTCCATCCATGTTCAGGGAGGTTAGCTACAGTGCCATGGGCTGTAAACCTCTTGATGATATTGCACACAGTGGACACAGGAGCATTAAGATCTCTGGAGATGTACTTGTAGCCTTGAGATTGTCAATGTTTTTCCACAATTTTTCTTTTTAATCCACAACACTTCTTTCTTTTCTCCATGCTCAGTATGACACACAACTCAAAGGTTGAGTCAACTTTTCTCAATTTTAACTGGTTGCAAGTGTGATTACTATATTGACCACACCTATTACTTGCCACAGGTATGTCTGAGTACGAATTACAGGAGCATCACATGTTTGAAAAGCAATTATTTCTTACAATTTTGATAAGGTGCCATTCATTTTGTCCAGTCCATTTTTGAGTTCTCTGTGTGAAATTTTAACAACTTAGTTTTTTCTTCTCTGTTGCTGCAGTGCACACAAAAACAATAATCACGTGAATACCAAAACATTTGCAATTGGAACAATTTTCTGAGAGAATTGTTGCATTTTCTGACAGAATTGCAAGGGTGCCAATATTTTTGGCTATGATTGTATGTACAAACAGCTGCAGTTTCCAGCTGAAATGAACACTAGGGGCAATAAAACTCAGACAACTTTTATTTCTTTTCACATAAATTATGACGTACAGGCAGGGCCAGAGTTTCGATTAAGAAAGCCTAATTTTCATACAATTCCTTGTACAATATTATGAGTTCAAAACAATTGTAACATGCTGCGAGATTAGAAAACTGATACTTTCGAATGTTAGCATTACATATACATTTTCATATGTGTTTTCTAACACAGTAGGTTTGGTCAGTACGGTGCTGCAATTGAGAGGTGAAGCATTGTGGTACGAATCCCGTGAAACCACGTTCAACAAAACAGCTCAGTCCAGCATATAAAGAAGTTAATAGCATGGCTGCATAAGCGAGTGTGAGTGTAGTCAGTATGTCATAGTCGAACATGATAGAGCATTAACCTTTTAACAACCAGACATTTAAATTCTGAACCGCCAAAATACGTACTTGAAGCAACGCAGCAATGTAATTACCAATGTAATAAAAACATGCCACGGTCACATATTAAACACGTTTAAGCACCACTCACTGGACATTTCACTTTGAAACTGCTGCAAAACGTGCAGCAAGGTACGTAATATCTGAGAACAGTAAACTGACAACTTAAATAGGAGGGCAAATGAAGAAAATTAATGACACACACCTGAACCAAACGACACAATCAAAGGGAGACAGAAAGTAGGTCACACTGAGTACATGAGGGATGAAAACAAGACATGACCCTGCGCCACAGGAACAACAAAGGGTGGGACGTAGTAGGAAGAGGACAAAGGAGAGGATGTGGGATGGTGACAAGAGGTGGCAAAGGGCAGGCAGAAAGGCGGGCTGGCAGGAAGGCAGGCTGACAAAACTGGTGGAGGTTCAGGCGGAGGACAGACACCCGGGAGAGGGACGACGAGTCCAGGGCGGATCAGACAGAGGGAGGGGCCAGGACACGAACAGAAGGAGCCAAGGCCGATCAGAAGGAGGGAGGAGCCAGGTAGAAGACAGGAGGGATTTGGAGCAGCAGAAGTCAGGCTGATGGAAGGAGGAGTCATGGTGGAGGAAGGTCTGACGACTCCACGGGGCCGACCGACAGTGGTGGAGCAGGTGGGAGTGGACCTCAAGGCGGAGATGGAGAGCTGACAAGCTAGGGTGACACCAAGGATCCAGACGGCCAAGGCACAGGAGATGGCTCTGGCAACCGAGGCAGAGACAAGGATCCAGAATGCTTCGGTGGAGCCAGAGGTGGACCAAGGTGGAGCTGGAGGAAAGGAGGAGCCTGACAGAGCCAGAGGGATGGAGAAACAAGGTGTAGGTGGAGGAGTGGAGTCCTGAGGTGGTGGATGGTCGACGACTGACCAAGGCGGAACTAGAGGGACGAGGGATCCCAGCGGAGCCGGTGGACTGACGGGTCACAGTGGAGATGATGGAGCAAGGAGTCAAAGGGCCACCACACAGATGGTAGGATGAGGGTGAGCAGAGGAGCTGGTGCAGAGGTGGTGGGAGATGGGGAATGGGCAGGAGATCGGGATGATCAAGGGGGTTAGAGACGGTATGTGCGGTATGAGCAGATAAACATTTCACAAACTGCCTCCTTGGCCGAAACAGGACAGACAGAGAGTTCAGAGCAGGCAGATGACAGAGGAAGAACTGTGTATACACAGTCCACTGAACTCAGTTCACCCTCAGCCAGTGGGCAGAGCTTGCCTCCGCATCCTCACTGTCCATAGTGATCTCCCACATGGTGAGCGCTGTTGACGGCTCACACACCTGGACTGAAGATTCAAGAGATTTGGGCGATCTACAGAGGTTGATGGCTCGTTGATCATGGTGGGCACCGTGTGCCTTGGACTCGGGCTTTAACTCTGCACAGTGGGGTGATGGTGGGCTGGGCTCTGAGCCTGGCTGTGTTCTGGATTGGGGGTAGATGCTCTCCAGACACTAGATGATGGCCAGTCCAATGGTGCCTGGGAGGTTGACAGGGCGATGGAAATTTGCCCCTATCCAGAACAGTGAGGTCAGCGTTGTGTCGTCAAAAACTGTTAAAATGGCGAGCTGACCAAAAACAACAGCATAGTGCAAAAGGGAAAGGTCCTTATGGGCTAAAGATGATAAACGTGTGGCGATATCCATGACCAAAAAAAAGAAACACTTTCCAAAACGAAAAAAAAAAAACAAAATGAAGGGAAAAGGTGCCGCTTACTCTTTTCTCTTTTTCTAGGGAACTATGGCCTAATCCTGGGTTAGTCTAAGGCCTGTCTGTGAAACAAGGCCATTGTGTTCACTTGTAAAGCTTTTAAATTCCCAAGAAACTTTGGGGGGGTTAAAAGTTTTGTGAGAAAATGCAAAGCACCAAAATATACAAGGTGGACATGCTGTTCATAGCGGAGCACACTGCTGTTTGGCTGTTAATGATGAAAGGAAATGGTCACTCACTTGGACCCCACACATATTTACACTGACTGTCTCTTGTCTTGCACTCTCCAGCATAGCAGCGACCCTGCAAAGAAAACACAGCCTCACTAATTAACAGAGAAAGAGACACTGAGATATGGATCAGATAGATCAATCAACTGATTACCGGCCTTATTAAGAAAATTAACAATAATAGAAATAACGGTGCCTGCGTGACCAAAATATGCTAATTATTAAAGGTTAATGCAATTTTCTACTTAATTTTGTCTAATAATCAAATTAATACAGTTAATGCTTTGTCTTTGTCCCATCAGTGATTTATGTAAAAATAAACTAAAAGAGAAGTCTTTAATATGTGAGTGCGGCTCACGATTTTGTATATCAAATACAGTTAATGCTACCATTAATTTTTTGTTGTTTTTTTACTACTTATTCATTTACTTCTTATTGATTTATTACATTTCTACCAATATTATTACCAATAGAGTAATAGTAGAATAAATAATTAAAGCAATGAAAGTACACACATGGAAGTACGTAAATTATGTATAGACCAAAAAAATAAATGCAAGTAAGTAAACAAATAAATAAATAAATAACACTGCATAAAAACTCCTTTCTTATCATGTAATATCTTAATATCTTTAAAATAGTTAATTTTATAAAGAAATTTAAATTGACGTACTTACATTTGACTAGAAAACTAATTTCCAGCATTCAAACATAAGCTTTTATATCAGAAGGGCTTTAAGGTCATGAGAGGACTGGTCTTCGCTCACCCAGCTTTCTACTGTAGATACGGTCAATGACCATTTACAAAAACCCTTACTGGTTGACCACTAATAAATAATATGGATGATATTATTTATTAGTGGTCAACCAATAAGGGTTTTAGTGGACTAGCCACTTTAATAGCTTTTATAATAATCAGTTTATGAATAATGAATTGAGCCATCAATGTGTCAACACATTATTATTTTTTTCAAAGTGTATTGGTACTGTCACGGTTATGTTCTTGTTGTGAGTACCTGGTTGAGAGAGCAGAAGTGACCGTCCTGCTTGTGTAGGTTTGGAGGGCACTGCAAACACGCATAAAGAAAGTTTCAATAAAAACATGGATAATCAGACCGTTGTATTTGTTTGAAGTTGTGCTGATGTGTCACTGACCAGCCCTGAGTCTCCTGAGCATGTCTCTGAAATATCACAGTCATTTACTGCATAGCGGCACGAGAAACCTCGCGGATAAAACTGAGACAAAGAGAGAAAGAGACACACTGCTTAATTGTGTTGAATGTGCAACCACTACAAACATATTAAAAAATACATTATCAATAACTAAAAATGCATTTAAAAAACTGTATGATTCTCACCAGACATGTGTTATTGCAGCAGGGTCCATCGCTGCAGTGAGCACCGTTAGACAAAGAACACTTTTTACAGCACTCTTTAATGCACTCCTATAACACACACACACACACACAGAGAAGATACACACACAGCTGAATACTGTAAGCTTATATAATATTGATGTGTAAAATTCGAGTGCGGTCTAGAGTATCACGTGAACTCACTTCTCTTGGTCCACAGTCACACTCTTCTCCCACCTCCACATATCCATTTCCACATTCTGTGTCTTCAAACAGCTGCAGGACACGCATGCAAAAACAGGCATAGCGATCGTGGTAAAGAGATTTCTAAATAGCTGCGCCAAACAGATGTGATATGAACTTTTATAAGGTTCAGCAGATGTACTCGATTACAGTTAAAGGCATTTGGAAGGAATTTTCTATGATAACGTTCTGAAGATTTTAGCATGGTAATGGATATGACGATGTTAATGTATTTGGTCTTGGAGGAATACAGGGGTTGGACAAAGAAACTGAAACACTGGCCAATATAGTGTTGGTGGCTTAATGGCTATATTTGCGCAGCCTGCTGGCCACATTTCACTGATTG
>JAHKKF010527670.1:0-14654 GCA_019740295.1 Labeo calbasu | reverse complement strand
CGTACCTACATGCTCTACACAGTCCAGACACCACCCCAGCACATCATACCTGGCCCAGGCACTGTCCCTACACACAACACCTGGTCTAGGAACTGCCCCTACATGCCCTACGCGGTCCAGACACCGTATCTACATGCCCTACACAGTCTAGGTATCACCCAAACACACCCTGCCTGGCCAAAGCACTGCTCCTACACACAGTACCTGGTCTAGGAACCACCCCTACATGCCCTACATGGTCCAGGCACCATATGTCCTACACAGTACAGACACCACCCCAACACATCTTACATGGCCCAGACACCACCCCACATGCTATACCTGGTCTAGGAACCACCCCTACATGCCCTACACAGTCCAGGCACCACCCCAACACACCCTACCTGGTGCAAGCACTGCCCCTACACACAGTGCCTGGTCTAGGAACCATCCCTACATCCCCTAGATATCCTATATAGTCTAGGCTCCATCCCTACATGCTGTACCTGGGCTAAGAACCACCCCTACATGTCCTACATGGTCCAGGCACTGCCCCTACATGTCCTACACCAGTGGTCTCCTACTCAATTCCTGGAGGACCACAGCTCTGCAGAGTTTAGATGCAACCAGCTCCAAATCACACCTGCTTGGAAGTTTCTTGTAATCCTGAAGACCTTGATTAGCTGGATCAGGTGTGTTTGATTAGGGTTGGAGCTAAACTGTGCAGATCTGTGGCCCACTAGGAATTACGTTTGAGACCAATGTTCTACACAATCCAGGCACCGCACCTACATTTCCTATGTGCTCTAGGCTCCACCCCTACATGCCCTAACTGGTCCAGACACCATCCCTACATGCCTTATCTGGTTCAGGCAATGTGCTTTATGCCCCACCTGGTCCAGGGTCTACGTTTACATGCCCTCCCTTTTCCTGACCCCATGCTCCTGGCACCACCTGCTTTTGACAATGAAGTTATCCTAATAGTGTATGCTTTAACCATCAACAAAATATCATGAATGTTAAACAGAATGGTTGACATATAACATATAACATCCTAAGGCCCACACAAGGTTATTTGGGGAAATGGGAAGTTCAATTTATGTAGAAAACTGTCTTTTTATCTTATGTCTGCACAAAATCCATTAAGTTGGACAAGATTCTGTAACAAATTCTCAACTCCATTCAGTGCTCTTAATTGTTTCTTTCCACAGCACTTAATGTCTGTAAAAAGAGCAAGGTGAATTAAAACAGTGACTGCAGCACTTCAATGGATATCTCAGACAACTTCTGTTGCAGCTTACAGTATGGCTAAAAATAATGTGGTCTCTACGGGGGATCCTGCTGTCTTTAATACAGTTTAACATCCATATTACAGTTTAATCACTTGAATATAGTTTTTGGAATTATTTTTTTCCCCATGGGAGAAATTTGCCCAGTGTTTTGATTTCCACGCTGGTAAACAGATCCTGGCATATTGTATTTGATACTGATACCTAAGCTCATCTACATGCAAGGTGTAAATATCTGGAAGAGACAAACTTCTCGGTTTTGTTTATCAATTTTGTTGGAAAGAATCCTTTCTTTAACTAATTATAACCTTTCTTATCATAGTGAAATCCATCAAGTCTTTCCTACCAATCCTTCTCTTCTCTTCTCTCCACTTCTTTTCTCTTCTCGATGGATGTAGATGAAGACTCTTAAGCGAGCTGTCAGACTTTAGTTGTGACCTACTTCAGCTGTACTGTGCTCCAGACCTACTTAACATGACCGCCATAATTATCTCTCTAACACACACACACACTCTGTCTGTCCCCAGCCAAACACATCAAAGAACAGGGCTGCAGCCCGAACAAGATCCTTAGAGAGAGAGACGGAGTGAGAGAGAGAAAAGAAGATGAAATATAGCATGGAAAAACAATAAATCTAGGTTAGTGGCACACATGTTTGCATTCCTCATTAGGTACTTCGTTGCAGTTTGTCTGTTGGTGTGCAGGCGGGGCTCTCACAGATGTGTGTTAGGTAAACTCAATAATTTACAGACGGATGGATATACCCACACATGCTGCAGGGGAGTTCGACGAAAGTGTCCTTCATTATCTCATTCATAAAATATCAGATATCTCCCTTGATGAAGCTAATCTCGTATGCAATAAATATGTCAGTGTTTGGAGAGACATGATCAGCTGTCCAACACTCTAACTCATTCTAAAAGTTAAATCAGAGGAGAATCACTCAGTCCAACCATTTTGGCAGACATTGTGTTATAAAAAATACATGTACAGTATACTAACTACATGGAATCTATCTATCTAACCTATCTATCAACAAATTCTTTGGTTTTTCAGCATTTTTGTGTATTTGAACCCTTTCCAACGATGACTTGGTTTTGATTTTGATTTACATCTTTTCATACTGAGGACAAATGAGGGACTCATATGCAACTATTACAGAAGGTTCAAACGCTCACTGATGTTCCAGAAGGAAAAACAATGCATTAAGAGCGGGGGGGATGGGGGTGAAAACTTTTGGAAGATCAGGCTAAATTCTTATTTTGTCTTCTGGGAAACATNACCCTTTCCAACGATGACTTGGTTTTGATTTTGATTTACATCTTTTCATACTGAGGACAAATGAGGGACTCATATGCAACTATTACAGAAGGTTCAAATGCTCACTGATGTTCCAGAAGGAAAAACAATGCATTAAGAGCGGGGGGATGGGGGTGAAAACTTTTTGAAGATCAGGCTAAATTCTTATTTTGTCTTCTGGGAAACATGTAACTATCTTCTGTAGCTTCTGAAGGGCAGAACTCAATAAAATATTTAGGCAAAATAAGAAACATGTACACATCTTCATTCTTCAAATGTTTCAAAGATTCAAAAGTTTACACCCCTGGCTCTTAATGCATTGTTTTTCCTTCTGGAGCATCAGTGAGCGTTTGAACCTTCGTAATAGTTGCATACGAGTCCCTCAGTTGTCCTTAGTGTGAAAAGATGGATCTCAAAATCATACAGTCATTGTTGTAATGGGTTCAAATACACAAAAATGCTAAAAAACCAAAGAATTTGTGGGACCTGAAGGATTTCTCTGAAGAACAGCAGGCAGTTGAACTGTTCAGGACAAACAAAAGGCTCATGAACAACGCTAAACAAAATTACAACAAACAAACAAACAAACAAAATAGCTGTGGATTATTCAGGTAACAACAGTATTAAGACCCAAGCATATGTACACTTTTGAATGGGGTCATTTTCCCAATCCAACTATTATTTCCTCTTGTGGACTATATGTACGTCTTTTATGTGAAATATCTTATTCAGGTCAGTACTAAATAAAAAATAACATGCATTTTCAGATAACATAACATGCAGATCTGAAGGTCACTAGCTCAAAGACGCAATGTGAACCATCCTGACAACTACATGCTATAAAAGCACAGGGGAAACACTCAGTTTACTGGACATACTATATGCCTCTCCATCTTCTACTGTATAGGTCACGTGACTTCCTCAGAGACTGTTTTTAAAATATCCTCAGACACTGACCGATCACCTCTGACATCAGACATCCGGTTATTATTGATAGCATGTCTCGTCCTCTGTGTCTCCAGAGGCTGCAATTTTTTAGCACCGTTGCACTTTCCGCTGAAAATTTGAAAAACATCCATTCAAATCAACCCGTGCTTGTTTTTCCTGGAGTTTCTGAACCTGAAGGTCAGCTTGTTAAACTTTAGGAAAATGTCAGGATCATTTCTGCCATCTCATGAATTCGGATTTCTGAGAACTCCAAAGGTTACCATCCAAACACGTGTTCAAGGTTAGCTGATGGCCTCAAGTTTAAACTTTTAACTCTTGTTCTAGATGAAATTAATGAATTTTTAAGGTCAAGTGCTGTCATCCGGAGAATATTCATCTTATTTATTAATAAAACTGCAGTACTGTTCCCAACAGTCAATGGCACTGATGCCCTCGCTAATGACCTTGCCACATACAGTATGAATTTTTCATAAAATTGAACAGAGTTCTAACAAGGCCATTGGAGTAATAAAGCCTGTCCTGTCTGACGGCGGTTTGAGGGACAAGAACCAGTCTGTAGAGAAATTTCAGATCAATAAAGTCACCATAAATAGACACAAACACAACACATGCATTGTCGTGCAGCCACAGAACGTACCGGCCTATTTCTAATTGTCAATATTGGAAAAACCAACAGAAAATCTAGACCAAAGCACTTTCTCGTCTGTCTGATATCACACATCATTTCGAAGAATGAAGTAAGAGAAACAACACCCACTTGATCTATTAAACATAGATTCCTACACACACTCAGACGCCAACAGGTTGAGTGAAACAGGGGCCTATGTTTTTTAGTTTCAGTCTCTTGCATCATATTCTGTGATGTTGTTCTGTTTCTCTTCAGTCAAACAAATTCAGTGGCCATGGTGATTAAAGACTGACCAGACAAATCACTCTGAACACACTGCACGCTTCAACACTTGCTATTTGATTTAGTCTCTAATTCGTTTTGCCTGCCCTTCCATCTAAAGGAAGTGACTTTGGCTGCATTTATACAGCAGCAGAATATAGTTATGGAGCCGATGGGAGTGATAAATACATTTATATTCATAGCAAGAAGTCCTATATGCCTAGAGATAGCTATCTGTTAACATCACTATTTAATTCAGTAGCAAGTTGGCCATGTGAATAATTACTGTTGAGCTGTGGAAAATGATATCAATACAATCGTCAATATAGGACAATACTGATTGGCTGATAGCACCACAAGAAAGTTTGCAAACCCAACTTATAATTTAAGGTAATTTGACTTTTTAAAAGGGTGCTTAAAGGAATAATTCACCCAAAAACGAAAATTACTCCATGATTTATTCACCCTCAAACCATCCTAGGGTGTATATGACTTTCTTCTTTCAGATGAATACAATTGCAGTTATATTAAAAAATATCCTGGCTCTTCCAAGATTTATAATGCCAGTGAATGGGTGTTGAGATTTTGAAGTCTAATAAAGTGCATCCATCCATTATAAAAAAGTACTCCACACGGCTCTAGGGGGTTAATAAAGGCCTTCTGATACAAATCAATGCTTTTTTGTAGGGAATATGTCTATACATAAAACTTTATAAAGTTTATAAAATATAGTCATATACACCTAGGATGGCTTGAAAGTGAGTAAATCGGGGTAATTTTCATTTTTGGGTAAACTATCCCTTTAAGTGTTAAGAAACAGTCATGAAAGTGTACTCTCTTTAAGTACACTTAGCCTTTTTCAGTAATATTACATCATCTGCACATACAGTTTTTAAAAATACACTTTTAAAAATTTTAAGTACACTACAAGTGTACATTCAATACAACTATAAGTGCACTTTTTTCACAGGGGTGACTTTACGTGTGACACTAATAATCCTAGAATAAAGACCTGCCTTTTCTCCTCTCTTCAGACAGAAGCATGACTGTTTGTAGATATCAGGCTCTCTCTGGTGAAACAGTTTGCTCCCTCTTAAATTGAACACTGAAGTGATGTTGACCTCTCTGGGTCACTTTCTCATAAAAGCTCATAACCGTCCACCAACCGTCTGTACTCCCGCTGAGTTATGGGAGTTTTTTCAGTCTTCCGTGATTGCCTGCTGTAAGATAGAAGTAACCTCTACTGATCCTTATAACAACAAATGAGATACGTCCAAAACTCACAGAACTGACATTCAGAGCACTCTGGGGAAAAGCCACAGTGGAGGAAGTCCTGATTTAACTCCCATCCACTAGATGTCACCACTTTTAGTTTATTTCTTAAACTTATCAATTGTGTGTGTTTTTGTGATGTGAAGTAAAAGCCCCATAACAATAATCTATAAAATTAATATGACTAAACGGTTGCTCATATTCTTCCCCTCTACCAAAATGACTTCATGGTTGTAGACTCTGAATTTGCCTCACAAGTCATATGGACTAGTTTTATGGTTGTTTATGAAGTTTTTTTTCTTCTTTTTGGAGACTATAGCTGTGGTCATTATGACACTACTGTCATAATACACTTTGCCATTTCACAATGCCATAGAAGAACCTTTTTTGTTTAAATGGTTCAATAAAGAACCTTTAACATCTGAAGAACCTTTATGTTTCACAAAACGTTCTTTATGGCGAAAGAAGGTTCTTCAGATTATAAAATGGTAAGAAAGACATGGTTCTTTAAAGAAACTTTGACTGAATGGTTCTCTGTGGAATCAAAAATGTTTTTTCTATGGCATCGCTGTGAAGAACCTTTTAAAGCACCTTTATTTTTAAGAGTGTAGAACAAAATAGCAGTATAGTTTTTCTTGTTTGTTTTTTTTTCTCTCTCAGTGTCTTCATGGAATGTTTTAAAAGATTCTTTCTTTCATTCCCATCCTTTGTTTCCTTCAGGCCATCCGGAATTAGTCACTTGAATATTTAAAGCAAATTTAATTTAGCCACAAACGCATTCAGTTTCGCCTAATGTCTGTCCTTATGTACACCGAGAGAATTTATAGCACCATCCTAGGTTTCCAACGAGGTTCATGATGTTCATGGTGTGTTTTTTTGTCACAGGGCTCTTTACCTCCGGTGCTTCCTGAGAACCGAGAATAAACCTGTGTGGACCATCAAACAAACACAGATCTGCCCTGAAGTTTGAATGATGGAAATGTGAATGTTTTTAAAGGCACGTCCTTCATAAACACCACCGCCATAGCTGCCCTCATTAACATGCTCATCACCTGCATACACCTCCAGCGTCCACTGTACACACCTGCTCAACAGTTCCTCATTATATCCGTCACTCAAACAGCGACCACACTGATCTCCTCTTGGCTTGCGGCTGTTTTCTCTGCTGGACTGTATGTGTGTGTGTGCGAGAATTAGGCTGTACTTCAGAGAGCCCCACTGTTCACCTGCACAGCAAAGGTCATCCTTTATTCATCAAAAAAAGATGAATAGCAAAGGCAGATATGGGGGAAAGACATCGCAGGGTGGGGTTGTTTTTGACGGCTTTTGGCTCGGATTCACAGCTTTAAATGAAACCTCAGTGGAGCGTCTGCTGGGGTGGGCCGGGCAGTGCTCATTTGGGTCAAGCTGAGCTGAAAGCGACTTACTTTTCCTTTGATGTTCTTAGCACAGTCCAGAGCAAAGTTTGGTAATGTCCACTCTTAGCTACCATCACGTTTTATCATCTAGTTTTGTGGATGCAAGCAGAGTTTGCAAAGTTATGGGAGTATGGGAATTTATATTAGAGATTTATTATGAGATTTATTACAGAATTCATTTTATATGCATAACTAGATGTTCAAGAGATGCAGTTTGTGAGCACAGTACTTTATGAGACTGCCAACTAGTAGTGTCAGCCTTTCCAAATGTTAAGGTTTATAAGCACACTTTTGTCTCTGACGGAGACAAAATCATCTGATGGGACTGTCATCCAACTGGATGAACCTTTGCTTTTTCTCAGTAGGTATCTAATATAATTCAAGAAATATATTTTTTCATGAGTTACATTGATTTTACCTTGTAAATAATTACTTAAAATGAATTTTAAGGAGATATTGAATGTTCTTTTTGCAAGCAGCACCCTGAGATCATATTGTAAATGTATTCTGACATCGCCAGTAAACCAAGTAAATCCCAAAGTCATATTTAAATTTATAATTAAAAACTGTTTAAAAGAGTTTTGTTTATTTTGGAAAAATGTGCCAGTTGGCACAGAAATTTAATCTTTTTTTTCTTTTTTTTTCTTTTTTCAGAAACTCATTTTCCATGTTGTACTTTGTTTGTATTTTTTTGTATCTTCTTTTGAATTTTAGTAATTTTATTCTGTTTTTCTCTCATTTTTAGTAGTTTTATATATATATATATATATATATATATATATTTGATTTTTTAAAATTGTCATCCGAGATGTTCATGTCTTTCTTTTTTCAGTTAAAAAGAAATGAAGGTTTTGAGGAAAACATTTAAGGATTTACTCAATTGCAGTTTCAATGCAGATTCAAAGGGTGCTACACAATCCCAGCTGAGGAATAAGAGTCTTGTCTAGACAACACGATTGGTAATTTTCTTAAAAAAAATAAATAAAAAAATACCAATGGATATACTTTTTAACTACAAATGCTTATCTTGCACTAGCTTGACTTATTAGCCCTACTAGAAGAACTAGCCGTGCATAACCTTTCCACCATGATTATGTAGGGAAATACAGGGCACAAACTAATGCAGGGTTAATTGTAACACAAAGTTTAAATATTTCCACACACGCTAGCATAACCCAGTTTACCGTATTTACTAGTTGCTATATCAACACTATATAGAGAAAATGTACACCAAAATTCAAGAGCCTTTTAAAGATATCACTGAATATTTATTTCACCTTAGTAAAAGTACATTTCTGGCTGAAGTCTATTTTTCATCTCAGTTTTTTTAAGTATCATTTAAAGCGGTCCTATTCTGCTTGTTTACAAAGTCTTGATTTTGTTTTGGGGGTGTACTAGAACATGCTTTCATGCTTGGTGTCACTTAATTTACATTATTACAATACCCTTCTCCCCAGCCTGGCACAAATGGCTCGATTAGTTCCGGGTTTGATGAAGGCCCACCTTCCAAAAAACAAAACGTGTTGTGATTGGTTAGCTATCCCAGTGCGTTGTGATTGGCGAACAGCTTAGACAGTATTTCAGTACTGCCACGCCCCTTCAAAGCAGCAAGTTCTATGTACAACTGTTAGGGCAAGCTAGATTAAAGTGATTCTTACGTTGTAAATACAGATATTTTTCCTACAGAAACGCATCGATTCGCTACAGGAGTTCTTTATTGACCCCATTAGAGACAAATCTGCTATTTTTGTTATTTATCAGTTTAGATAGTTTATTAATGCTTCGCAAACCAGCAGAAGACACTAACCAAACTATGCTGTTCCATGATTTTAACAATGTATGTTTTTACTATTTACTTTTATGGATTTTAATGAGAAACCACAAGAAACAGGTTAATAAAGACTTACAATTGATTTTTAATGTTCAGAAATTAATATTTCAAGAAGCATTTTGGCTCATTTATGTGTTTTGTGTTCTATGAGAGCTGTGTGTGGAGGCAAGGGAGTGTGACGACTAAATGTGTTTCATCTATTTGCCCACATTGTTTTAACCCACAGTGTGTAGCTGTGTGTTGCGATCAGTGCTGTCCCAAGCATGGGTGCGATGTGTTCATTGTCAAACTGCAAAACTAGATTATTTTTAATTTTTAAAAACACCATTATTTTATTTGAAAATTTTATTTTATTTTATCAACAAAATATTTTAGTTTGTCTTGAATTTTTTTTCCATTAGATCAGATAACATTTTAAGCTGTCATATGGTCATGTTACAACATGCCCCTTGCATGTCACAATGTACCCCACCTACAGGGCATATTGTCACGCTTCACTTCCTTTCTTTTGAGGTAAATAATGAAAAATGTATATACTGTAGTTATGAAACAAAGCAACATATTTGTACTAGACAAGTGTGAAATTAACGTAGATAAAAAAAAATAGATTCTCTGAATCTCATGTGGATTTACACAAATTGAGCAATTCAAAAAGTGGTAGGTTTTGCCTCGCGCTCCCCTAATGCATGAAGTTGCGGATATACATCGCAGGGCTAGTTTTTAGAAAATTACCAATTGTTTTGCTGGATAACACCCCTATTTCTCGGCTGGGATCATGGAGAGCCTTTTAAAGTTGCAATTTGGACCTTCAACCCATTGATCCTCATTGAAGTGCACTACATGGAGAAAAATCCTGGAATGTTTTTATCAAAAACCTTAATTTCCTGTCAGTTGAAGAAAGACAGACATTAACATCTTGGATAACATGGGGGTGAGTAAATTAAAAATAATCCTTTAATATTTATTTCAGTTTTAGTTTTAATTAAAGTTTTTTGGATTTCATTTCAATTAACGTGTACTTTATTTTAAGTAATAATTTTTAAAAATGGTTTTAGTTTCATCTTCAACTAAAATAACCCTGATCAGTGCTTTTGTAATGATCTCAAAATATGTCAAAAATTAAAACTACCATTTGGTAGCAACTAAGTCTCATTTTAATTGTTTTACATCTCTAATTAGACAGTATCAAAATGAACCACACTATTTACCAGCTCTTATGCTGAAAGTCAGTTGTCCGGCTTTGTGGGAGCAGCTACTGTAGCTAGCATATTCTGAGGTTCACCATGTACACAGCATCAGAGATCTCAGAGAAGATCCGTCTGCGCAGTAATGGCTGGAATCCTTCATCTGTGCTGTGTGGAAAATTTCATTACTATATATACATAATTAATACAGCAATAATAGTTATTCTTGCCTCGGTGTCTCATTGGATGCCTGTGAGCCCTATCCACGGCCTGTCTATATGGAAATAAGGGTAAGACAAGGCAGCTTTGTATCCATGTCAAATGCCCATTGAGAATTAATAAAGTTCTCTCACGTTGTATGACAAACGCCATTCGCTAATCTTGCTAATCTGGCCCAGAAGCTATCAAGGGGAAAGATGTACTCGAAAGTAACTTCTAGAACTGATTTGTAGCATTTTTCTTTCTGGCGGTGCTTCTCTTTTGTTGTGTGTGAGAGCCTGAGAGGCTGCCAGCCTGAGACATACATCAAAACCGTCAAGACCAACAGCGCCAGCGCTCGCACCGCTACGCATACAGAGTAATGAACAGATGACAAGTGTTAGCAAAGAAGCTAAATTATTCTGTTTCTCATATTGAATTTTTTAAAAAGTAATTAGCGTGCAGGCTAATGTAATGAATTGTTAATTAGTAGCGTTGTCAGACGCCGAGGCAGTGATGGATGTTTGGTTAGCCGAGGCTGCTAAGGCGATCAAACGGCTCCGAGTTCTTTCTTACAATATGCTAATCCACTGTCCTCAAAGATTTCCAGACACGAAGCAGGTATTGAAATGCTTGTGCGCTGAAGCTCTGGTAATGAGTAGCAGGCTGTTCTATCTGTTTAAATTAAAACTCAAAGACATCCTCAGCCACGCCCCCTCTGCACCAGATCCATGCTTACCAACAAGGTTGCCTAGCACCAGTTGCTAAGTTACCGCTAAAGCCTGATGTTCCTCTACAGGCAGTGGTGCAAATGTTATGTTAGTTTCTAAATATAGAAAGCGTTCTGATTTACTAGTGTCATTGTAGAAGTGCCTTTTCTGCCTGGCTCAGAATAGAACACAGGGCTTTTTCTTTAAATAACACACACGAGCCAATCGTTTCGTGACTTACATGCGCATAATTATTTCTTAATTATCATGTGGGCACTGTCTGGGTTTGTTGATGTGACTAATTGTTCGAGATGAAAATAAAGACTAGACAATCTGTTAGCGCTGTTCTGCAGGTCACTGGCTCCGTGCGCAGGGAAATCAATTCATTTTGTGCACGACGGCGGAAACGGTACATTTCTATGAGCCTGTCACTATTCTCTCATGCTGTAAATGAGAATCTCTTCCAGATCATCACCTCGAAGAGCCGCCGAAACTCGACGGTGACCACACAACCACACCCCCGACCCGGCGAGACGCCAAACAAAACCAGCAGGACAGGACAGAACTGTAGGCAATCAATACGTGTTCCTCAATCAAGACGCATCTGGGCTTGTGTGTGTGGACTTATGCTAACGGGACAATGGCGAAGAAAGGTGCTGCCAATCTGCTTCAGAGCTGTTTCTTCATCACCCGTCCCCCTGGGGCCACCATTGTGTGTCCGGTTTTCTATCAACCAGACTAATTTAAACCACCCTCAAGAGAGTGAAAGAGAAATATCGAGCTATGTTCTAATGCAGCAATCTCCCATCCTCCATCACTTACAAACACACACGAACACAAATAATGTAGACGGTCCAAGTGATGAGCGGTAGCATTGCTAAAAGTAATAAAGCTATTAATTTAACTACATGTCTCAGTAATGAGGTGTTAGTGCGCTAGCGTCGCTATTTTTTACATCATGAGGATTTTTAATAGCTTTTCTTCATTAAGTAGTGGGAACACTGTGAAATATGACACTGTTACATTTCTCTTAAAAAAATGTCAGCAGTAAAGACGTGTACCATATTCTCTCTCAACTGTTTACAGAGACAGTTTGGGAATGACTGAGGCAATTCTTGTCGATGAAATGGTGGAAATAGTCTGAATCACTGAATTCACAAGTTCTGTCAGCTTACGTTTGAATCAGAGTGGTTCCAGCATAAATGACTCACTCAACTGAATCTACTCAGCGATTTTCCAAAAATATATAGCAATATAAAATACACCTCAAAATATGAAGCGTAATAGCTGTCTTTTTATGAAGTAGTGGGGAATCACTGAGAAATTCTACAACACTTCAGTTTGGGAATGAATGATTCTTTGAGTCGGTTCCTTTCAACAAACCAGTCGAAATGGTCGTATTCACAGGGTCTGATTAAGAAATGAATAAGCATTTTGAGTCGATTCTTGTCAATGAACCAGCTGAAATGCTGTTCAGTCTGATTGATTGACTGATATTTGAGGTGGTTCTTTTAAATGAATTACTGAATTCACAAGCTGTCAGCCTGAGTTTGAATCAAAAGAAATGAATCACTCAACTGAATTTTTTCAGCAACTTTCCAAAAATTTACGTCAATATACAATATATTTTAAAATATAACTACAATATTTCATCTTAGGAATGATTCTCTGAGTTGCTTCTTTTCAGTAAACTAGTTGAAATGGTCTGATTCATTGTGTCCGATTTAGAAAGGAATGAGTATTTTGAGTCGATTTTTGTCAATGAATCAGTTGAAATGCTTTGAATTATTGAGTGAGATTTCGGAATAACTGACTGATTGATTGATTGATTGATTGATTGATTGATTGATTGGATAATTGATTGATTGATGTTTGAGTTGGTTCTTTTAAATGAATCACTGAATTCACAAGCTGTAGCTTGAGTCTGAATCAAAGCAGTTCCAGCATAAGTGAATCATTCAGCTTCTGTATTCAACTGTAACTTTCCAAAAATATACATCAATACAAAATATATTTTAATATATATTTTAGTACAAAGGGCTTTAATAGCCGTTTTTTCATTAAGTAGTAGGGAATCACTAACAAATTCTACAACATTTTAGCTTTGAAATTAATGATTCTTTGAGACGGTTCTTTTCAACAAACCATTTAAAATGGTCCAGTTAGTACTGGTGAATCACTGTGAAATTCTACCTCATTTCAGCTTGGAAATTAATGATTCTTTAAACAAACCAGATAAAACGGTCTGATTCATAGGGTCTGATTTAGAAATGAATTAGTATTTTGACTTGATTCTTGTTAATAAATCAGTTTAAATGATGTGAATTGTTGAGTCAGATTTTTTTTTTTATTTCAGTTTTTTCTTTCTTTCTTTCTGTTTTTCATTAAGTAGTGGGGAATCACTGTGAAAGCTTGCTTTCAAAAAAAAATATGAATTAGCTTCTGTTGTTACTGGCTAAAGAGTAGCTTTCAGCCTAGCTGTAGCTAATCGTTTTAAAATAAAACAGCTAGTAACTTTTTTTTTTTTGTCCAATGCTGCACAGATGTAAGAATTTACACATGAACACATTCTGTTCACCTGCCAGACACCGAACACAACCTGCCATGGCGACCTGCCATAGCGACCCACCGCGGTGACATTTGAGTCATTTAAAGGCCTGAGGTGGGAGAGTAATTATAGTGTGAAGGGTAAATGGTGAGTGAGTGTTGAATTCATATGTAATATTATATGAATAAAATCAGCAGGCATTTATGAGAGGAACAGGAGAGCTCAACATATTGAACTATTCTAGAATACAAACAGCCCCCTCCATCTTTCAAGCGCTAATGTAGGGCACAAGAAGGGCAGCTCTCTGCCTTCTTTGAGATAAATCATTCATCTGATCTCCTGTATTAGCAGTTATTGCTCCTGAAGGATAATCCCCCCTTAAAAGGGTGAAGGTTAACATCTGCGGACAAGTAAACACAAATACCATTTCTCCATAAAGTGCATACAGCTATCACATAGCACAGGCAGCATCTGTATGATGTTCTGCTGCTTTATGGATCCGTAAGCGTATGCTAAGAGCGGCACGTCTCTGGGGTGCGTTGCAGGTAATTGTATGGATTGCGGTGCTCTTAAACTGTGTTTGTAGAAAATGCTTGGCAGGATAACAGACGGCAGTGATTATCCCGAATCTTATTGATTTTCCTTCACCGGCTCAGTGAGACCATGAGAGATACTTCTGCCTTTAGAAGCAACAACAACAACAAAATCATACACAAGTGCAAAAACACAGAACATGAGCCTCGATAACAGATGCACATAATGTGTGAGGAAATTATGGCCGTTTTACAGGAGACAAACGACAAACAGTTCACCAACTGTTGTCAAATTAAAAAGATTTTAAACTAGCCTAAGCTGCTTTGCCAATCTTAGATGTTCATTCAGACTGGTTTGGTTTGCTTACGTTGGAGGAGTTGGCCAGGCTGGGGGTCTAGTTAGAATCTAGTGAGAAACAGCTTAAACAATTTTTTTTTTTAAATTATGTATTTATTAATAAATATTAATACAGAATAATAATTCGGTATTAATAAATAAAATATTACACCGAACACGGAAAACTACTTTGAACTTCGAGCGCGGCGTGCGTGGCAG